>JACM01055068.1:0-72332 GCA_000787095.1 Periophthalmodon schlosseri | reverse complement strand
AAGGTGGTTTGCCCTCTCCGGGTGGGTTGTAAGTCCTTTCCTCAAGTGGAGGAGTTTAAGTATCTCAGGGTCTTGTTCACGAGTGAGGGAAGGATGGAGTGTGAGATTGACAGGCAGATCGGTGCAGCGTTCGCAGTGATGCCGTTGCTGTATCTGACTGTCGTGGTGAAGAAGGAGCTGAGTTGAAAGGCAAAGCTCTCAATTTACCAATCAATCTACGTTCCTACCCTCACCTATGGTCATGAGCTTTGGGTAATGACCAAAAGGACAAGATCACGGATACAAGCGGCCGAAATGGGTTTCCTCCGCAGAGTGGCTGGGCACTACCTTAGAGATAGGGTGAGGAGCTTGGTCACATGGGAGGAGCTCGGAGTAGAGCCGCTGCTGCTCCACGTTGAGAGGAGCCAGCTGAGGTGGCTCGGGCATCTGTTGTGGATGCCCCCTGGATGCCTCCCTAGGGAAGCCCCGGGGAAGACCCACGCTGGAGGGACTATGTCTCTCGACTGGCCTGGGAACGCCTTGGGGTCCCACCGGAGAAGCTGGAGGACGTGTCTGGAGTGAGGGAAGTGTGGGAGGCTCTGCTTAGATTGCTGCCCCCACGACCTGGCCCAGTATGGCATTAAACTTAACCATCTTGCATTTATTAAATTACAGATGGTATTACTGCTCAAAAATACCTTGAAAAACATGTATTGTGCATGCCTCTTCACAGATCTCACTTGTAACTTTTAAGCTGTCGCCATGTTGCCATCCTTCTTCTAATTATAGATCCTATCCTTAATATGATAAATGCATCATTAGATAATGGCTATGTCCCCCAGTCCTTCAAATATGCAGTAATTAAACCTCTATTAGAATGTGACATAGAATGTGTTACATTCTAACTTCTACTGCAGAGGTTAGAATGTAACATAGAACATTCGACTGCAGAGGTTAGAACAGACATGGGCAAACTACGGCCCGGGGGCCACACACGGCCCGTTGGGCTTATTAATCCGGCCCGCCGAACGTAACCAAATTACATTAAAATAGGTAAGGGAAAACCTTGTTCAATTTACCTTTCCGCTGTAATGCCAACATTTCCCCAAAAGATGGCACACTTCAGCTATATCAACCTTGTTCGCATGTATTACTCTCTTATTCTCTTATCAGCCCTTCTGCAAAAATGAGCTTATCAAAGAAAAGAAAAGTGGATAGTGAGCGCCGAGTGTTTAATATGGAGTGGACAACAAAATATTTTTGAAAACCGCGACAGTTTCTTGGCATATTAGGCATACAGCCTTTGATCGGACTTGAAAAGAGGTGAAAAGAGGACAATATCAGCTGTCACTTTGCTACGAAGCATGCCAGCTACCCTAGCAAGCAGTGTACGGGCAGCTATGGCTCAGAGATTTTAATATATACATATATATATCCTGGCCCGGCCCCTCTGTCAAATTTCAGAACCCATTGTGGCCCATGTGTCAAAACATTTGCCCACCCCTGGGTTAGAATGTGACATAGAGCATTCGACTGCAGAGGTTAGAATGTGACATAGAACATTCTATTGCAGAGGTTAGAATGTGACATAGAAGTTCCATTACAGAGGTTAGAATGTAACATAGAACGTTCTACTGCAGAGGTTAGAATGTGACATAGAACATTCTATTGCAGAGGTTAGAATGTGACAAAGAGCGTTCTACTGCAAAGGTTAGAATGTGACATAGAACATTCTATTGCAGAGGTTAGAATGTGACATTGAACATTCTATTGCAGAGGTTAGAATATGACATAGAACGTTCTACTGCAGAGGTTAGAATGTGACATAGAACATTCTACTACAGAGGTTAGAATGTGACATAGAACGTTCTACTGCAGAGGTTAGAATGTGACATAGAACATTCTACTACAGAGGTTAGAATGTGACATAGAACGTTCTACTGCAGAGGTTAGAATGTGACATAGAACATTCTACTGAAGAGGTTAGAATGTGACAGAACGTTCTACTGCAGAGGTCAGAATGTGACAAAGAACATTCTGCTGCAGAGGTTAGAATGTGACACAGAAAGGTGACACAGTTGTCAGAGACGTTAGTCCTGGACACATCTGCAGCCTGCCCGTTAATGGGAGTGGATCTGACATTCACTATGGTTCTCCTCGAGGTTTCTCTTTTTCCCACTGGGTTTTTGTTTAGTTTTTTCTGCCGAAGGAGGGTCTAAGGACAAGGAATGTTCTGGGACAGTTATCCATTAGCTTGTTTTCTACAGATGGGGGTTAATCTGTCTGTTATTGAACAATGTCTGTTTCACTGTTGGATATTATAACTTTCTGTTGGTTAAATTGCCCTAAGTGGCAACTGCTGTTGTGATTTTGGGTTTTACAAAAATAAATTGAATTGAATGGAGATACTGCAGATAAGTTTAATGGTATACTCTCAGAACAATCTAGGTACAGAAAAAGCCTTTCCATGGAGACAAGAAGGAGAAAAGTTAGGTAGTGCACCTTGCATAATTATAATGATTTACCTTTTTGTCCAAATGTCGCGCTGACACTTCAAAGATTGCAATTCTTGTATCAGTTATCTCCTCTGCACAAATCTATGTAAAAACAGGACAGAGAATTATTTATTTAAAATGAAAACAATTATTTTGAAATGCTCAAATGCAAAACTTACTGTGATGGTGCCATGACCAGCCGGTCTCCCATCTTGTAATAACAAAGGTCGGGTTATCTGCTTACTTGAAACAATCTGAACACAGTAAACCCAGTGTACCAACAAAAGTATAATTTTAGCAATAAATATATTACTTATGTTATATGTTAATATGTTACAACAAATTATATCAGAACTGGTATAAAATGATTACGTTCAAAACTAAATTATATTGTTTTTTTAATAATTACTGCAGTTTTAAAATTGGTATAGAGTATCAAATCTTTTCCTGGTATCAGAATCAAGATTAAAATTTTAGTATTGTGACAAAACTAGTTCTTAATCATAAACCCTTGTTATTTAAAACAGATTTCCTTACCTGACCCAGAGTGAGTTCCAGTTCACCCAGAAAATCATCATCGCTGAGGTCGTAGGTGTCATTGTCGATATCGTACACACAGAACTTCATCCTCTGGACCATTTCAAAGTAATAATCCATTACAAACTTCTTGGCAAATTTTGGATTCAGGCAGTTCAGGATCATTTCTGTCCGACCAAACTGAGGACAAAAACACAAATGATAATGAAAATACCACTACCTGCACTTTTTTAACTTTTTTTTTTTTTTTAATGCATATTTTGCATTTAATGGAATAAATGCAAAATATAAGATTAATGCCATACTGTGAAACATTCCAGACAAAGACAAGTCATGACATTCCCATGGAGACAAGCAGGTGTTGGACCCCCAGCCAGAAAAATTACATAGAGCTACTTTAACTAATTGAAATAATATCTAAATTAGGCAGTTAGTTACTACTCTTGGATATTAACATTGATTAAAATATCTTTTCACAATATTTGTATGGAGCTCAACAGTAAACGCCCACCCTCCAGTTCAGGAAGTAAATTTCTCATTAATTTTTCCCACAAACTTTCCCAAAAAATTATATTAATATTATGTTGAGCTCCAGGTCATAATGTTTGCCATTACTTTCCATTATTCTACCTCATGTAGGCCGATGTTGTTGTTTGTTTTGTTTTTCTAATTATTTGGTTGATTTTACTTACACCTATATTTTTGTATATATTTTAAGCTGCTGATTCCAAGTAAATTATTTTATGGATAACGTTGTTTTCTCAAATTGTTGGTAGGCCTGTTTTTCTGTATACTCACCTCATACCAGTTGGAGTCTGTAGTATTGATGTACAGGGCACATAAAGGGTCAGATTTGGAGAAAACGTCCATGTCCATAAGGTTCTCACAGGAGATGGTGAGCTCGACTTTAGTGGCCAAGTATGTGGGACTGGGCCCTGGCATCGGGGTCCCGAACGAAGCCATGGGGACAGCCTGTGGGGAAAAAGAGATAGCAATTTACTAAAACATTAAAAAGATATTACCGGTTAATTCATGTCTAGGTTATAAAAATAATTATATTATATTTATTTTGTTTTATTGAAAATTGAGAAAGACAGCCTCTCTAGCTGTTGACATAGGATTACTTACTAGTCTACTTTTTCGTTGTTTGTTTAAGATATGTATAACACCAGATATGAAAAGCTTTGGCAAAAACACAAGATGCTAATGCAAGGTGTTATTATTTTAAATGAAGTAAAATTAGCTTTATCATGCTTGCAGGTGGGTGTGTGCTGTTGGCTAATCAAGCTTTACAGACCAAAACAAACATGCGAAAATGATTTCCTACTGTCTCATCCATTGTTAGACAATAATTCATCTTTGGTTAATACAAAACATGCTCATAATACCTGTTAAATTGGACAAAAGTGAACAATTTGGGTGGTATTTGAAGTCTCGTGTATCACTGTTAGTTACCCTTATCTGACAAGAACAGCTGAGACCCCGACGCAAGTAGTGGGTGGGAACTAAAATATGTCGAAAATAAATATAAAAATTTATTATTTTTTATGGACCAGAATGTATGTTTATTTCAATATATGAAAAAATAAATAATTACATTTACATAAAGAAATTTTGAGGACAGTGATGAGGTGCGGATGACACAGAGCGGAACTCTTGCAATACCTTGTTTCACGTCGGCCTCATATTTTAAAGGACAGTCCTTATTTTTATTTTCTTGCTTTTCTTTGCTAAATCTAGAAATAATTTGTCATAAACCTAAATTTCAATCGGAAAAATTTAGATCCGCCTGGTCATAATATAATAGCAAAATAACATGCGTATCTGGGGAATTTTAAACATTTAAAATAGCGCTTTCCGATTAAATCTAACTCGTTTTTCCTGTTTTGATTCATATTTACACTTTTTTACGCATGTACTAAAACGTTTCCTTTTTTAAAAAAAACCTGTGGCGATTCATTTTTATCTTAAATTTTGTTGCATTTTTTCCGTTTAGTAGAGGTTCCGTGGATGTTTTTGTTTACTTTTCAGACGACACACAGCGCCTGCCTGTGTTGTGTATAGGCACTTCCCATTTCTTCCTGATGAACATTTGTCACTGGTTAGATCGCTTTTGGCTACTGTGACAATGGCAGGGACCGCGCTCACGCTCTGCAGAACTGTACTATCTGTCTCTAGAAGCAAAAATATCCGTACAAGAGCATTTTGTTACTGGACAGCTGCGAGAAGGACGGCAAATGCACTTAAGGTAAAATAAGGTCATTTTCCCATGTAATTACTATGTATTTACTAGCCAACCCTGGAAAAAGAGCCCAGGAGAGCCCTTGGGTTCCTCTGTATAAATAAAGAGAAAGAAAGAAAGCATCGTCCGTTTGGTAAATTATGAACGGTTTTATTCATTCATTCATTCATTCATTCATTCATTAGTTAACTGCAAACTGGTTATTTCCAATTGCAGACTGGACAAATCAGCCAACCCCAGACATTGGACTATTGTGTCAAATGCATGGCAAACATTGGGATAATCAAGCAAGCTGTAAATGTAGAATACTTGCAGATAACTGGTATCTAGTTAAGTTAAGGTAGCCCAGGTCACATACAAAGTCATTTTATTTTATGTATAAATTCAATTATTAATTTATTGAAATATTGGTCTGTATTTAAGCAAACATGCCAAGAACTGAAGATTTACTGTGTAACCATCAACTTTAACACCTCTTTTGGTAAGGGACAGTCTTCATATAGTTTAGTTATTAAAATGCTAAAAGTGTTTCCTAAATAAATGTTTCATAATAAATCATTAATAAGCTTGAAATGGTCTTCTTAACTTAATTTCTGCGGTATCCAAAATCTTGTACTGTTCTTTTTCCTAATTTCTGATGAACAAAAAAATATATATATTATCAGTTCATTCATTCAGTAGCTGCTGTTCAAACAATGAAGTGTCTGTTTAGTGCCAAAGTATTTGGTTTAAGCGTGAGTTAAGCAGTAGTAGCATTTGAGCTCATAGCAGCTTAAATGCTAGTAGCCCAGTGTGTGCTAATGTAGGTCAAAGGTTAGCCAGAGTTAGTTGAAGCTATTGCTTCCAAGCTGAAAATAAGAAGGACAAAATCTGGTTATCCCAAAGCTTGGCAAGGCACAAGTACTGATATTGATTACAGTAACTGGTGTCAAGTTATTGGTTCAAAATAATAGGTGCAATCCAGACCAAAAAGACAGGGTCAGTAGTATGGCTATATGTTCTGTTGGTAAAGGGTTAGATCAATCAAATAATGCATTAAAAACACCATTTATTCTGACCACTGTTGTTGACCCTAAACATCTCAAAAATAATAATTTTTACTTAGCATAATTGGGTCAGTTTTTAAGTTCACTAAGATTTTTAAAAAACCCTGTTTATTTTTGATCAATCATTTTTCCAGCTTATAATATAGTTAATAGTAGGGGTGTGCAAAAATATTGAAATATTGAAATATTGATATATACTGTCACACAAAATTTGGTGATACAGTATTGTTGTCATAGCCTGCTGTATTGATATATGGCCAAGAGTATTTTCTGGAATCTTTTAGCATTTTTTTTTTTTTTTGTGATCACACTACAATTTTGTGGAAGGAAACTTGTTTATGCAGTACACTTGACATATTCACTGTTTTGATTCAAAATAGATGTATTTCATATTAACTTGCACAAGTAGTGGTTTCACAAAGAAATATTGTTGCTAAAATATACTTGGTTCTTAAAAAACATTATATCACAGAGTATAATGTGCAATATATCGATTATCACACGTATCATCATATCATGATTATACCGTATCGTGAGCCGTGTATCTTATCGAATCGTGAGGGGCCCTGTGATTCCCAGCCCTAGTTCATAGTCTAACTTTACCCACCTTCAAAACAACAATTTCTGTATTATCCTGTAAATGATCTAACGCTCATCTTTTGTCCCAACTCAATTTTCCTATTTGTTTTCACAGAGCGGGAGGGCATCTGTTCTTTTAGGGATTCCTGCACTGTCTTTACTGGGGCATGAACTCTACCAAAGAGTCCAGCGTTCGGCCATGGTGCTCGCTTTGGACAGAGGTGGGTATTTGCAAGGTTGCTGGTTGAATCCCTGCTACCAGAATTGTATACAGATGTGTTGTTCTTGAGCAAGACACATCAACCACCCCTTGCTAGTATAGTTTGTTTGTGTGATAATATTCTGCAGTTAATTTAATTCTAAACACGACTACCTACTGAAATCAAATATAAAAACTCAATATTTCTGGTGGGCATGTCTACCACTCGTCTCCAGGGAGATGCTATTGCTTTCCTTAGAATGTTCCACAGTATGGCATTAAACATATCTATCTAGCATTTATTTAATTGTGGGTGTTTTTTCTGCTCAAAAAGATATTGAAAAACATGCATTCTTACTGTGAGTAGTCTTTTCATATCATTTATCTTTATTTATACAGAACAATACAAACAAAAACAAACAAAACAAGTAACTACATAGGCACATTTAAAACATTAAAAACAGCAGCAGGTGTGATTATAAATGTTATTTAAGTGCATTAGTGGCACCAGTGTCTCCAGTTTTGAATGTCCTTGAAATGTATTCCATTTTTAGGAAGCAAAATAACCAAAAGCTTTTTTCCCATTTCAGTTCTAGTGTAGCCAGTTTTTAGACATACTGTAGACAATCATGAGATCTTGTGTTAAAAGTTCCTGTATCAAAGTTCAACAAACAAGTGAGTCTATTGTTGTAGTCCCTTATAAATACATTTTATACAGTGTTGTTCTTTTCTGGCAGATAGCAATAGCCAACCTACTTCTTCATAGAGTTTACAGTGATGGGTTTTCTTCTTCATAGAGTTTACAGTGATGGGTTAGATTCTGTAGATTATGTCTACATAATCTAGTACAGAATGAAAGGTACTTGAACAGTTTCTTTTCTGTAATTCAGTGGGATACAAGATTTCTTTCTATAATAAAATTATCATTTACTTAATTCCAAGATATGTTTTTTTTAAAGGATATGTTTTTGTTAAGCTAAAACCCAAGATATTTATAGGTGCTGACTCTTTCAATCAATGTACCACTTAGTGTAGAAAGATTTGTCACTTTTTTTTTTTTTTTTTTGTAAAAAATCATATACTTAGTTTTATTTGCATTCAGTGGTAATTTAAGATTTTTGAGGGATTTTGAATTTCATTACAATCTTGCTACTGTTTTAAAATTGCCATCTGTAGGGAGATATACAAGTTTAATGCCATACTGTGGAACATTCCAGGCAAACAGGTGTCAGAGAAGCCCCTGAGTGGATAACAATCTTGAGAACCAAAACACAAAAATTATAACATAAACAACTTGACTATCACAATAGTTATCAGTGAAAGGTATATTTGATTTAAACATGTTTACCTCGTGTCTGGGTTAGGTCATGCTCATGGAATTTAAAATCTTACACTACTGTCAGACTGTGTCTGTAAAAATCACTACAGATGCATTTATTATTACTATGAATAAATAAAAAAATAAATAAAATGAAATTGACTGGACCTTAAACCTGTTACAGTTTAAATCTGATGCTCTAGTTGTGAGCACACCTTTCTCATTTGCTCAGCTGCTCAATAGTTGACGCTAACTAGTCCACATTACCGCCATCTTGTGGTTATAGTATGTCATAACATGTAGCCCAAAGCAATAAAATGGAAACTAGATAGACTAGATAGACAAGATTACTAGACAAGTCAACAGGATAGGCAAGATACATAACTACATATTCAAGATGGCGACAGCAACAGGTAGGTCTGTTTTAATAATAGAATTATTTTTTGAAGTTTTAAACGTCTCCAGAAGAGTTGACAAAAGACTGAAATATGAACTGACAAACTAATACAAGAATCAGATTTCAGAACATGTTTGTACAGATTTAAATTACAGGGTTAGCAGCTTTTTTGCAAGCCATCGCAAGATAATTAGTTGTTTGTAGGGATGTCATGTCTAATTTAGTGTTGCAGTTAATGTATAAAGAAACAATTTAAAGATTTTCTCAAATACTGACGCCATAAACAGATAAAAACACATTTTACATTTAGGGTGACTTCTTTGGAGTCTAGATTGAGTTGCCCATGGACCACTATGGAACCTCCACAGATATAAGGCCCCATGGGAATAGAAAAGAAAGTACTACCATTTAATATTGAAAATCACATTCTATTGTCTAAATAAAAAGTGTTTTTTATTATCATTGTGGTATCAGTATTGAGTATCGAGTCTATTCCTTAATATCGAAATCGAGTTTGAAATTTTAGCATTGTGACAACACTACTTTTAAATACAATTATAATGTGACTTGAATATTATTGATTGACTAGATAATCCTGACATCCATTTTCTATTGTTTGAAAACCACTGATCTAATTCAAAAAGACAGATTTCTATGATTTTGTCCTAGAAGTGTAGTGGAGAGTAATGTTGACATGATACTAACATTTCAAACTCGATCACAATACTTTAGTGAAGATAAAACATGCTCTTTTTAGTAATAGAATGTCATTTTCATACACAAAATAATAGTACTTTCTTTATATTACCATGAGGTCTTATACTTGTTCTGGTAAAGCTCAAAAACACACTAAAACTGTTCAGGAAAGCTCACATTTTGTTCTGTGAATTTTTAGTATCGATACCTGCTTAAATGACTATATAGTTTTGATATTAGTTTTAGTATCGATTAGTATCTGATTTTTTTTCTTTTTGTTTTTTTCACAGAAGAGCTGTTGGAGCAGGCAGATTACCTTTACAGCTGCGCAGAAACAGACAAACTCTATCAACTACTACTGCAGCACAAAAACAGGTATGTACTAATGTATTCTCCACTATATTTCTAATTTTTAACCTAAACATTAGTTAGATTTTTTTTTTACATTTTCTAACTTAAGAAAACAGGTCTTTATTACATAATAGTGCTGTCACAATACAATTTCAAACTAGATGTCGATACTAAGGTGTAGACTCAATACTCAATACCGGTTCCGATACCATGATGATAATAAAAAACACTATTTAGACGATAGAGAGTGATTTTCAACATTAAATGGTAGTCCTTTCTTTTCTATTCCCATGTGGCCTTATATCGGTGTAATCCCTCAGTCGTCCAGTAGGTTCCATAGTGGTCCATGGGCGTGTACTAGTCTGTGTCTTATATTTGTGAAAGAAACAGCTCAAGATCATTCTAAAGATATTCAGGAAAGGTTCATTTCTGTCCTGTGAATGTGACTTTTTTAGTATCGATACCTGCTCAAATGAGTATCTAATTTTGATACTAGTTTCAGTATTGATTACTATCCCACTTCTAATTGCAGTACATTTTTGCTGTTGAAAAGATTCTGATTTGAGCAAAAAAGCTCTGACAGAGTAGTGCCTTCAGTTAGCATCACAGCCCCAGGGAAAGTTGATGACATCAGCAGCCAAGTATCAATAAATATGATTAAATGAAATGTGATATGTGGGGTAAGCTCCAGCACACCCTCATAAAGTAACCTGATGTAACCCTGAGTTTAGTGGGTTTACAGTTTTAACAGTGTGTATCACTGTGTGTCAGCAGAGTGTCACAATAACTCACTGTCCTTGACTCTGAGCAACAGTAGATTCTACTGTATTCTGTGTGTGAATCTTACTCTTATTCAGCCATCATTAACCTTAGCACTGCTACACCCAGATATAAGTTTAATAGTAATAGCTGCAACGATTAATCAACTAATCATGACTAGTTGACTGTAAAAATAATTGTAGTTGATAATTGTAATCGTTATCTGAACTATACAGACTCTAAAACACATTCAAAAAGACCTTTTTATAACAAAGACAGCGGAATTATTAAATCAAACTGTCCAAAAAGAATAAACTATTTCTGATTTTCATTATTTATACTTTATTTTGTAAATATTCTCTATTTAGAAGCTTTGAGTCACCACATTTCCACCTTTATTTGGTGAAAATAGTGTTTTAAAGGGGTCAGTGTACAATAGAACATTTTTAAAAGCAATCCACGCGTTTGTAACGGTGCGTCTGGATTATTATAATTCTTTGTCTGTGGGGCTGGACCAGGGCTCCCTGCAGCGCTCACACACTGTCCAGAACACTGCAGCTCGTCTGCTCACAAAAACTAAGAGATGAGACACATCAGGCCTGTGCTTTGCAGCTGCACTGGCTCCTGTTTCATATCGGGTCAGTTCAAAATGTTGAATGTGTTTAAATTGAGTTACTGCAGCCCTATACTCCACCTTCTGAGGTCACCTGACCAGCTCCTGTTAGTCTCAGTCTTTAACGCAGTTTAAGACTAGACAAAAACACACGTCTTCTCCCTGGCGTTTTATTGTTCTTTGCCTATGTGCCATGTTTTTTGTTTTTTGTTGACTTTTATGTGAAGCACTTTGGGCAGTTTAAGTTGTATTTTAAATGCGCTACATAAATAAAATTGAATTGAATACAAATAATCGTTTGGCTAAGTGTGGATACTTCAGGGTAGGTTTTCAGTCCTTGTAAGGAAACTGGTTTGCAGCGAATAGAAAACCATTACAACAGACAACATTCAACATGCAAAAATCTGAAGACCATTCAGAAGATGGATTCATAATCAAAATGGTTGTCCTGTTCACTACTTCATAATGTTAATAATTTTGAGCCAATAAGACCAGTGACATATTGATACTTTGCAGCTGATGTCATCAGCATTCTCTGGGGATGTGAAGCTAATTTAGGGTTCTGAAGCTCTGTTACTCAAGTTAGACTTTAATCTGAGCTTTATTTTAACACAGTCTGACCAGAAAGAACAGACTTAGCTGGAACTACAACAGGTGAGATGATTTGTGCTGTTAAACAGGTCCCTCTCTAATAACGTTACAGTCATAAGCTAGCTAGCATTAGCCAACAGTTTTTCAGTTAGTCACTCTCATCTTTTTTGTTAAAAATCAAACTCCTAAACAGGACCATGAACACTCGTCTTGATCACAGGCTGATCAAGACGAGAAGAACATGCTGTTTAAATCCATTTTTGTATTTTTTCTTGAATTTGTAGGTGATTTTAAAACTTTTTTGGCAGTGTTTGCTAATGTGTGCATTGTGTTAACATGGTAACGGATAAACATTTTGCTATTGGCATACATGCAGAACACCCCCAGTGTGATGTCACTGCAAAGTATCAATAGTGATTGTAAATATTTTTTCAGAGATGACGCAGAGTTCTTGTGGCGTTTGGCTCGGGTGTCTCGGGATGTGGCTCTTCTGCCTGACACAGCAGCAGAGAAGAAGAAACAGCTGATTTATGAATCTCTCGACTGTGCCAAAAGAGCTCTGGAAAAAGACGACACATGTTTCGCTGCTCATAAGGTAAGACAGGTTTACGCCTGTACTATGTCCTCTTCTCCCTGGCATTTAATATTAGCTACACAGGACATCTTGGTGTTTTATTGTTCTTTTCCTATGTATCATGTTATCTGTATATTTGTTGTTGTTTTTTTTTGTTGACTTTTATGTAAAGCACTTTGGTGCTGGAGTTGTTTTTAATGTGTTATAGAAATAAACTTGAATTAAATTGACAAAGAAAGTGCGGTTTAGGAGCATTTAGAGGTGAAAGTGGGTGGGGCAGAGTAAGGTCAATAAGGCAGAAATCAAAATGGCCACAGGTGGCTCCTCCCCCAGAGGATATTCCTAAAAAGGGCAGAGGGCGTTATCCTCAAAGGAAAGACTGCCTTGTCCAATTTTAGTGAACTATTTCACAAAGTTATCTAATGTAATAATTGGCTCTTGGCTCAAATTGGAGTCATGTGATAAAATTTTATTGGATGATGTGCAGTTTTGATCAGTTTAAACGTGTTATTAGCTGATGTGTTTGTGTTGCAGTGGTACGCCGTTTGTCTGAGTAACGTGGGAGATTATGAGGGAATCAAAGTGAAGCTGGGAAACTCGTACATCATCAGGGACCATCTGCTGGTTTGTGAACATTTATAATATATTTGTACAATATGAGTAGTAATTTATATATATCTTATCATTAAGGCATCTTTTTTTCAGAGAGCCATCGAGTTGAATCCAAAAGATGCCACTTCACTGCACATCCTCGGATACTGGTGAGATTTTAAAATGGCTTGTAATAAAACTATAAAATCAACAGGGCAGAATGATTTGGGTCGGCCACCTGCCAGCTTCCATGGAGATGTTATTGCTTTGTCTAGAATGTTCCACAATATGTCATTAAACTTATCTGTCTCCACGGAGAGAAGCAGGTAATGCCACCAGCCAAGTTACAGGTAAAATTTGTGGAGCAAGCAGGTGGCGAACCCTCCACCAGAAAAGTTACATAGTGCACCTTTAACTGAAATTCTCCTTAATATTTTTTTCATGACTGTTTCTCCATGAATCAGATTTTTTTTGTTTATATTTTGAGGTGTTTTGCGTTTGCGGATTTGCCCTGGTACCAGCGCAAAGTGGCAGCAGTTATCTTTGCCACTCCCCCGACGTCCACGTATGAAGAGGTCAGTTGGTTTGGTTTGATTTTTTTAAAGGTCATATTATGGAAAAATTGACTCTTTAAGCTTTAAGCCATGTTACAATGTTGTTTTATTCACATATTTGAGTAACCCTTCAGTCTGCATCTCCAAAGCTCAAAATGCTCTGTTCCACCTTGTGATGTCATGAAGTGGTAGTTTTCAAGTTAACAGCTACTTTTTACCTTTAGTTCAATAGAGATTGGCAATTCCAGGGCTGAAATCATCCAAATGATTCTAGTGAAGGTGTATGAAGTTTAAACCACAGTGGAGCACTTCCTGTATTACAACATGACATCACAAGGTGGAACAGAGTGTTTTCTGTTTGAGAGAAGAACTAAATATGCAGGATTTGTGTGTTAAACATGTGTGAATGAAACAAAAACACAATCCAGGTATGTTTGTGATGAGGAAACAACATTATAACATAGATCAGACAATAGTAGTAAAAGACAAAGTAACTTTGTCTTTTACTATGGATCAGCCCTGGACGACTGAGGGATTACACAGACATCAGAGAATAGTGTAATTTGGATTACAATTTGGGCGATTATTTGTTAAATCCTCAGTCACTGTCAGTATTGGTAAACTACTTTTGCCCTGGTGTTAAATGACAGAAACATGGCTGCCAGAAGAAACAAGTATAATCTGTTTATGTTCAAATGTTCTTTACTTGTCTTTTTCAGGCTTTGGAGTACTTCTTGAAAGCTGAAGCAGGTACAGAATGAAACTAAATTATTAAAAACAGAATTGCCTCAGGAACTGGGTAAAGTCTATGTAAAAATAATATTAAAATAAAAATTGATATATGTAGCTCTCTGAATTGAGTTCTACACAGGTATCAATCTACTATTTCTTTATATATATTTTTTCAAATCCTCAAAGTAGCCACTCTTTGCTTTGTCACAAAATATATATATTTTACTTTGTCTTTGCTACATTTTATTTATTTGATTGGGACAATGCCTGCTGATGAACAGACATGATACAACATGAATGTAAACACATCGGATTGTAGCCAAAGGTAATTTCCATCATTTGATTGGGACAATGCCTGCTGATGAACAGACATGATACAACATGAATGTAAACACATCGGATTGTAGCCAAAGGCTAATTTCCATCCGTAGTCCCAAAGGGCTGAGGTCACAAAAGTCGCACATAATTCCATATATCTTGCTTCATATATTCGATGTCTTCTGTGTGTATCTAAAATGTAGAAAGAGACTGAGAATGAGATGGTGGTTCCAAACTTTTGACTGGTCATGTATATTGTATTCTTTTTTTCTTGCAGTGGATCCAAACTTCTACAGTATGAATCTGCTTATGCTTGGAAAAACATACCTGAGGATGAATGACAAAGAGCAGGCCAAACTGTGGCTGACCAAAGCCAAAGAGTACCCCTCTCTCACCCATGAAGACAAAGAGGTGCAGTGTCTAAACAAACCATTTGACACACCGGACACTTTCTCATTCAATGAATTTTTTTTTTTTTCATGATATCATACAATCATGTTTAGAATATCCCGAAGCTAAACTTTAAATATTTACTTACCAATGTTGTTTTCTTTGTCTGCGCAGGTTCACAAACAGGCAGTGGACATGCTAAACAGTCTTGGTTGAACCGGACCTTAAATGCAACACGGTGGTGCCTTCATAGACCTAAACTTAATTAGGTTCATTAGATCTTCTGTACTGATTATACGTTAGGTTCTTATGTACAGACCTCTGTTTATTTCATACCTGCTCCTTCTTCTTCAGTGTCACGTGATGTTGCTGATTTACACAGATTTTGGCGCTGTCTTTCTACTTGGACCAGTAGGATGACAGCGCCATCTACAGTCCGATTTCTTCAGAACTCTATCTATCCCATGTGTGGGCAAATCAGGATGAGTATGAAATAAACAGAGGCCTGTACATCGGATTCTAAAGTATAATGGACCGAAACTGTGTTTATTTTCAGATTGGAGAATGGGACGATTTCTTTTGAGTGACTAATAAAACTGCAGTTAATGTGCATTTCCGTTATAGACTTGAATTCAAATTTCTTTTCATAATGTTAACATTTGACAAGTTAGAAGAGGGTATAGTATAGTATTATTGTGTAACTTTTCTGGTAGATAGGTCTGCCATTTGCTTTTGCTCATGGAAATGTTATTAGATGTCTTTGCCTGGAATGTTCCACAGTATGGCATTAAACTTATCTATCTCCATGGAGACGAGCAGGCAACACAACCGGGTCAAATTACTGGTCAGATCAGTGGGGAGGCTCAGAGTAAGAACTGATGTTTTCTAAAGTATTTTTTTAGCAATAAGAACAATGCAACACAATGCAAAACAGTTCAGATTAATGCCATACTGTGGAACATTCCAAAACAATAACGTTACAACAGTACAAAATGCAACTTTAAGTTGAAATGAGAAAGGAAATTCTCTCCAAAAATTGACAGAAACATTCAAGTTGGACAATTTCAAAGCATTAATCTTGACCATCTCTGTGAAGATGTTTTTTCAAGCAATAAAATAACCATAATATAATAAATATATCACATAAATTTAATGCCATACTGTGGGACATTCAAAGTGAAGCATATTTAGCTCTCACGTACCTTTTAAGTAATTAAAACCACTGAGTGATTAATAAGTCATTTGAATGAATTCACATATAGCCTTTTTAATGCGAAATGGTAAGATGTAATAGATTTTCAGCTGCTGCTAATGTAACTGTTTTACATAAATATTCTTCCATATTAAACTTACTTCTGCTCAACTTCAAATGTGTCCTGTTTTGTTCTGTTTATTCATAATTTCATAGTTTACAATATCTGATCAATTAAACTGGATGAAATTAGTTTGATACTTTACACCAAGATACCAAGTTTCATTTTATTCTTTACTAAATCAAATACTGATCTAAAGCTGTTTTCACAAAAAAAAAAAAAAAAATGTGTAAAACTTAAGGAATTGTAAGATTTTGATTTTGAATGTCAAAGTTGACCAATCGTATCCCCAGTTAGGAGATCAACATGTTCAAATCAAATAACTTTTACTGAAAACAATTGTAACACTGATTTATTCTTAATTACAAAAACACTGGAAATGATGTCCAAGTTGTTTGTTATAATTTGGTGTTTTGGTTCAGAAAGCAGAATGAGCCTCACATCAGTCTCATTTGGGTTGCCAGTTTGAATGCTAAAATCCAGGTAGTTTATTTGGGTGGACACAGGTCTAGGCACTGGCAACCCAGGTTCAGTTGTGATTTTTATACTTTTTTAAACTGTAAGAGCGCAGGTTACCTACAGTTCCTTTAAATATATTGCGTCAGTGGCTATTCTTATATATAGTTGGCATCTTCAACCCTAAAATGGACTCAAAAATCACCAAATATAATATACATTTGAGCATTCGGATTTAACTCAACTTTGTGGAAAAAAAGGCATAGAATTCAACATGACAACGAGGATTTATACATGTTTTTTATTTGTATTTCATAAATCCATCTCTCTTTATTTGAAATGGGCAAAAGCAGATTAAAAATGAATCTTCTATACACATCGTCAGCAGTAGGGGGCGCTCTGTACAGTGTGTATCTACAGCGATATGTTACAGACTGAAGTGCTTCACCTGCCTTAGTCCTGGTCAGCACTGTTTAAATCATTTACTTTCAACCATTTTAAGACAAAGAGAGAAAATAAGGTAACACTTTATAATAACTACACTCTGTTCATGATTTTTAAGGCTAATTAAAGAACGATTCAGCCTTAGTAACTAATTAATTAAAACCTTAGCCCTATCCCCTTATTTACATAGTTACTAGGCCTGAATCCTTCTTAATTCATAGTGAAGTATGAGAGTATTTTCGATAACTTTAGTTACTATATGAATTATGCAGTGTGCCAAAAGGTACAGAACATCAACCACAATTCTGTCAGTCTGCCCCAAGGCAAGTGTGACCATAGACAAAGCTTATAACTACCAACAATATGCTGTCAATGTTTTGTTTTTCTTTTTTTTTAGGGGATTTGGGTCAAGATTATATAGTGACATCCATCCATACATAAATGTGCATTAATTAGTATAATCTCAAAAGCAAAGGTGGGTAGAGTAGCCTCAGATTATACTCAAGTGTGAGTGACTTTACTTCAAAATAATCTTACTCAACTAGAGAGTAACATCTGATTTATGATTTAGTTAATGATTTAATATTTTGCCCTTCAAAGGATAAACCAAAAAACTAGAAAAGTTAAATCATATCTGAAGGAGCGGTGCAAGAAACACATGTTCAAATAATTTCATATTGTCAACATAAAGCTTTTGTCAACTGTAGACTTACAGTGGGAAGAAGAACCACAACTTTTACTCAAGTAAGAGTACTGTAAAATATATTACTCAAGTAGAAGTAAAATAATGGGGTGTGGGAACTAGACGTACAAAATTACTCAAGTAAATGTAACAGTGCTACCGACCTCTGCTCGAAAGAACCATTCATCATAACATTTTAAAAAAAAATACAATTTCTTTACTCCATCTAGTGGCTGACCAGGACCACTGCAGTCTGAAACACTTGCAGTAATTTGATAGAAACAAAGGCATCACAGATTTCCCATCAATGGAGCGGCGTTTCGGTCATAATTATAATATTAAGTACTTTTCAATTCTTTTTATACATTGAATATTCACATACACAGTTGATTTGACCCAGAGAGGAAGCACAGTTAGTTAATCAGAAGTGACCTCCCATTTGCTACAGTGCTGTCCATTCAATTTATTGTAATAGATATTATATATATTTACACAAAGAAATCGCTGCAGTTTCTACTTCGAAGTGGTCTGAAAATATGAAAAAATACTGTTGTTAAAGCTGCACTGTGTAACATTTCTACTGACGTGTCCGCCACTTGCTTGTCTCCATGGAGGTGTTATTGCTTTGCCTGGAATGTTACACAGTATGGCGTGAAACTTATCTACCGTGTCTCCATGGGGACAAGCCAGTCATGCCAGTAGAGTTACGTGTTAGATCTGTGGAGAGGCGAGTCCGCTCACAGTAAGCCATAAAAAACACCAATACAACCTGAATAACTGAATAAACACAAGATAAGTTTAATGCCAAACTGCGGATCATTCCAGACAAAGCAGCAACATCTCCATGGAGACAAGTAAGCGGCGAACCCCCCCTTCAGAAAAGTTACCCAGTGCACCTTTAAATCAAAATAAGCACCAAAGTAGTTGTTTTTTAGAACATTTTTAAACCTTGGACAAATGATAGTGGTGCAAAATGACACTGTACCTACTGGCCTATGTTTTGTATGGCTTTGTTTTCTGTTTAGCTCAGTGTCAATAGCCTCTTTTAGACATTTCATTGGCCAATCCAGTCGCTGTCGTGTGGATTGATGTGAAAGGGAGGGCATCTGGCTTAAAAATGGTCTAAAAATGACCCTTGAAGTTAAAGGCAAGATAGGATTAAGACACAGAGAGCTACAAGATTAATCGCAATTGAATCGAGTTAGAACAAAAAGTCCCTGTGTCTCTGTATAAAACCTGCTAACCCTGTAGTTCAGACCTCTACAAACATGTTCTGAAATGCATGGGATTCTTGTATTAGTTTAGCAGTTCATATTTCAGTCTTCTCTCAAATGTTAATGCTTCACTTGTGATTTAAATGCGTATTAAGCAGCTCTGATGATATAATGTTAAAAATGCACTCAGTTATTTTTTTCCAGTATTGTCCAGTCCATATAATTTACCCTGGTGATACTGTAGCGTATATTCAATTTTAACATGTGCTTTAATTCTTTATATTCGCACAACACTAGTCTAGTCTGATTCTGTGGCTCAGTGGTATAGCTGTAGCCCTTATGCACGACAACTTGACAACGACATAGTATTGTGAATTAAACTGTACAATGAATGTCTCTCCAAATTTCCAAACTAAGCTTAAATTGTCCAATGCAATCAAGTCTGAAAATGGCAGAAAATGTCAAAATAATAAAACTCAATTTTAAAATCTTGTTAATCTTTTTTTGTATATCAAGTTACATTTTGTTTACATAATTAACTTTAAGACAAGACATTAAAAGACGCCAATACTTAACAATATAAAGTCTGTTAAAAAGAGGCTATTGACAATTTTACAATACATTTGACTCATTTTAACTGCTTATTTTCAATTGCATACAAACTAAAGGAGGAGTTGAATAATATTATTACATTATTATTGTTTTTTATTACCATAGAAACACACAGGCCAAAGTCAATGGCTTTTCTGCTCAGCTGCAGTCACAGTGTCAGCTGCATAGATTCAATTCTAATTATTTAAAGGTCCTATATTACACAAACTTGACTCTTGTGAGTTTTAAGCCATGTTATAATGTCATTACCTCATCAAAAACAAACCTGGAGTTGTGTTTTGTTTCATTCACATGTTTGAGTAATCCTTTATTAGTCTGTCTACATCTCCAAAGCTCAAAATGCTCTGTTCCACCTTGTGATGTTGTGTAGCTGTAGTTTTCAAGTTAATACCTACGTTTTACCTTTTGTTCAGTAGAGATTGGCAATTCCAGGGGTGAAATCATCCAAATGATTCTAGTGAAGGTGTATGGAGTTTAAAATCACAGTATTGGAAAAAAAAAAAAAAAGAAAAATAAAAGAAAAAAAAAAAAAAGTAAAACTAAACACAAGTCCAGGCATGTTTTTGATGAGGAAACAACATTATAACACAGATCAGAAAATCGAGTAATATGGGCCCTTTAAGAACAATATTTGATTTCCTACACACGATCCTACAAAGAAAAGTGGCTTCAGCTTTATCATCTTAACTCTTATCTGACCCAAAAATATGCATCTATTTCATATTTTTAATAATATTTTGGCTAAAAGGTCACTGCTCTGTGCCACTTACAGATACATGCAGTTAATTATCAAGGTAGACATATGGTAGGTGAAGGTTGTGCAAAGCTGGCTGTTTTTATTTTATTTATTTATTCATGTTTGACAAAGCAATCATTTCTTAACAGTAGGTTGTTCTTTATTTAATGCACGTTGATATAATATGTGTAGGATGGTAAATGTTTGCATGTTAAGATTACAGTATTAAAAGCATCGTCAGTGCAGTTACACGCCAGGGATGGTTTGTAGCTTTAATAAAGGACCACTATGTAACTATGTTCTGCCTTGTGCTCGGAGATGTTATTGCTAAACTGGAAATGTTCCACAGTATGGCACCAAACTTGTCTATCTCCATGGAGACAAGCAGGTGACGTCACAGGCCAAATTACAGGTCAGATCTACGTAGAGGCGAGTTCGGTCACAGCAAGAATGCACGTTTTTAAGGTATTTTAACTACAATAATATATGCCATTGAAAACATGCAAGCTAGATAAATGCCATACTGTGGAACATTCTAAGGAAAGCAGTAACATCGCCATGGAGACAAAAATGTGCCAGACTCTCCCTCTAAAAAGTTACATAATGCACCTTTAAAACAGCTAACTGTCAAGTCAAAATTAACATTAATTTGATTGAACCATAGTTGGTCAACTTAGGTTAATTTTTTTATAGAGGGTCTGCCACGTGCTTGTCTCCATAGAGGTGCTATTATTTTGCTTAAAATATTCCACTGTATGGCATTAAACGTATGAATTTCCATAACGCGAGCAAGGAGGTTTTTAATATATTTCATACGTAATAATAATAATAATACCTATTATTTGAATAAATGGACAAGTTTAATGTCGCATTGTGGAATATTTCAGGCTATGTCCTACCTCTATGCAAATATATAAGTTAGTATTTTCACTTGCATGTAAATGCACTGACAGATAAGATTTGAATCTAGCCATCTACTATCTGCAAAGTTTGTTATTTTTTAATTCATATTTAAATAAGAGCACTACCTCTGCCTTCAGTGGATCATTTGTGTTACTAAACCAAGCTTTTTCTTAGTGCATTGGCAGCAAAACGACAATACCACTTTAAGCTTTATTATTTTGTTAAGGTTTAATACTAAACTTCAGACGGAGATATCGCTCCTGTCATTTGATAAAGGGGTCTTGCGTAGTTCCAAGTCCATTAAAAACACTGTGGTTTTTCAAATTAAAAGCTTACATTGGAGCTGTATGAGAAATGTATTTGAAACAGTCTTTTTTATAGGCAGCCATGCAAGCACAAATGAGCAATGAATGAAAACGAAAATATTTTAGGCACAAACTTACTCACATCCACTCACCTTTTAATAGCCCTATAGAACTAGAGCCGTAAAAGAGGATCTCTATATAAAATCTCCCCATAATCAGTCTATTAAAAAGCCAGCCAGTAAGGGGCATCTTAAAAATCTATAATGTTGATGCTTGCATATTTCATGAAGAAAGAAGGGAGAGGGGAAAGACTTTTTTCAATCTATGCTGCAAATTAAGATTTTGGTTTAAAAATGAGAAAAATAGCTTATATACATTGGTGATTAATCTTGTGCAATTGTTTGTTTAGTTTTTGAGTCGAGGCTGAGGTGGGAGAGGGGCAGGTGAAGGGGCAGGTGTTGGGGTGGGAGCTACTCTTGGCCGAATCCCTCAGTCTCTTCGATGGCGAAAAGAAGCTTCTCCTTTAACTGCTCATAGCTTTTATAAGGAGGGAGGTCCAGGCGATTAAAACTGGAGAGAGAGGAGACAAAATACATGAATGAAATAATACATTAGAAGGGTTACATTTGTGATATAAATGAGTTGCAGAACTTTAAAAAGTTTTCAACCACTATATGCACGATCTGTCAAAAGTTTGGACACACCCTCTCATTCAGCGTTTTTTTTCTTTATTTTTTACTTCTTCCTACATTTTATATACACAGAAGACATCAAATATATGAAGTAAGATATACTGAATTATGCAGTAAAGAAAAAATGTTAAATAACTAATAAATATTTTTCGACAAAGCACAGAGTGGATACTTTGAGGATTTGAATTTAAAATATAAAAATTATTTAGTATTCATTTAATCATTTAACTTAGTCATTTAACTTTTTTCTTTGCTACATAAGTTCATATATCTGGCTTCCATATATATATGTATATGGTGTGATCCAATGTGACATTAAACTAAATGTATTTTGCATTTACTTGATTATATGTTGTTGTTGTTTTATTGTAAAAAGAACCTTTTACTATGCTTTGCAACATTCCTTACAAAGCAATATCATCTCTATAGAAACAAGAAAGTGGCAGAGCCTTCTAACAAAGTTAGATAGTGCTTCTTTACATATTAGCAAGTAGATTAATAGTACACGTATTTATTTGTTTTAATTATGTTGTGAATTTTTAAAAAATCACCATTACTACATAACAATTGCTAACTGATAGGGCTTAATCACCAAAATGCATACATTTATAAAAACAATATGATTTATGCAAAAGAAAATGTGACTGATTTTAGTTTTACAAAGACATTCCTGTGCACACTTTAGTCTTCCAAACTAAGAAAAGAAAGTTAAATAGTAAACCACTGAACAAACAAAAGTCCTCACCAGGTGTGGCTCCTGGGCAGCCATGTGTCTTTCCCCACTTTTTCAATGCAGAACTTCTGAGGCCCATTACTTCCTGCAAAGAAACACATACAGAAAAATACAGATAAATAAACTCAGTCTGTACCACATAAAAGTCAGTATTATGTCTCCTGTTGTCTCTCCTCTCACCCATGAGCTCAGCAAAGCCTCCGAGCGGTAACCTGCAGGTCCCTGTGACAAACTGCATCAGACGCAGACGCACCTCGTTGTCCACCTCTTTCACCAACTGCACAAGAACACAACACATGGGTTAATATTTATGAGGTTACATAATGATTATTTTAAATTATAATACAATAATATTTATGTTAGCATTTCCAATAATCCTGTAAGTGTCTAAAACATAAAATCTAAACACAGTTTAGTGGCGAGTACCTGCCAGAACCATATGATTTGTTTGCTGTTCCTGGTGTAATGTCGATACACAGTGTTCCTCTGCCAGTCCTGAAGGTCCACCTCCTGCATCCCACACAGCATCACCTGGAAACATGAAGAAAACATCACAAATATGGTCATGTTTGTAAAGAGCTTTTATACCTCTGCTTTATGTCGTCACTTTGACTTGCCACAAGCAGCTATTGCTTTTAGCCTAATTTAAACTGCTACAGTCTTCAGAGCGATATTAGACTTTTTCTTTCATATTATTCTGTTATAAAGCGTGAAATTTTGAGTAGTTCAAATGCAGCTTCGATACAATATAAACTAGCACTTTAAAGACACACTTACCTCCAGCTCTTTCTCGTCGAAGTACTGGAGCCACTGCAGAGGAACCACTTCATTAAACCCGTCTAAAAAGGCTTTAGTCTGACCCTCCACACCGCGGGAAAACCTCCACTCTGCCATCAGGCTAAGCAAAATAAACATAGATCAGTTTTATGTCATACTGTGGAATATTATAGACAAAGAATCTCCATGGAAACAAGCAGGAGGAGGCCCTCCACCAGGCCAAATAAGAGTCATGTTTGTGGAGATGCAAGCCCGCTCAAAGGAAGGACGCATGTGTTTTTCAGTTTTTCAGTGCAATAAAAATAACATATTATTTTTATCCAAATAGTGAGGAGATTTAAAAAGAAAGCAATATGCATTTACAGTCCTGAGATGTCCGCAGCAGAATGTTCAGATTTAAGTAACTTGTAACAACATTTCTCTTTACTCTGTGAACATTGTATCCATATCTGTTTACACTAAGAATAACACATTGAATATATGAGGGGCAAATGTCAGATATTTAACATAAATAGTTGTATGTGAACTTTGCTTCATATCATTGTACTGTTACTATTGGCATGATTTCCAGCCATACTGTGTCCTTAACCTGTTTTCTTTGCATAATTAAGTGTAAAAGTGCACCATTTGACCCTTTTTGGGGTGATTTTTGGGGTGATTTTGTTTGTGCAGGGGCTGGGGTACCTGATGTACTCTTCCTTGTTCTCCTCAGTGACCAGGATGTTGGCGCCGTCCGGTTTGAGGTCGTGGGACGTGATTTTCCCCAAAATTTCCATGTCGACAGAAAAGTACATCTCCAAACAGCACTCCTCGATGTTGTTGTCACTGAAGAAATTTTTTAAAAACAATTATCACTAAACTGCATGTGACAGTTTAGACTATTCATTTTACCAAAACATTTTTAACATGAATATATTTAAGATTTATGATAAAAAAAAAAACACTCAACAAATTAAACCATTTTAATATTCATTAAAGCGCCATATTTGTCTTGCCCTAGTATAGATATTTTGACCTCAAGAGCTGCTTATACAATATAAGTGATGTGTACTGTCTGCGTATAAGCAGTTCTTGAGGTCAAAATAAGTCCACTGTGTACTGTCTGTCTAATTATAAAGCACTGTATTATCCAATAATCAGGAAGTGCACAGTTAGCATGCTAGTTGTTGACATTACCGCAGCGGCAAAACTCCACTCTGGTCTCTGAATGTTGTGAAAAGCACTTATAAACTCACCAAGGTGAATAATTAGGATGCTCTGAATGCATAAGGTAAGTGAGGAATAACTTTGGACCACTGCAAACCGTTTAAACTGAACTAGTTCTGTTTTTCACGTTTTAAAGACAGGAATACTAACTCAAAACTCAAAACTACTTCTCAAAATCACAAACAACATTTTAAAAAATACCAATTTTTTACTTTATTGTTCAGGACAATAAACTGGCCAAACCACAACAAACTTACATGTTACGGTCGAATGAGCTCAACTAACTGACTTATTTACTTTGTGATATTTGGCATTCATTAACTTGACTCTGGTCTTTATTACAGATGTTTATCTAATTTCCTGTAATGTTTTATAATGAGCTGTTACCGGATCCAGATGAGAGAGTTGTAGAATTCAGGGTCGATGGACTCCAGGTCTTTGAGAATGAGTTTTTTGTTGAGCATTCGTTTGTAGAAAGGCAACGAGAACCCAGTGTCGATGAACTTCCCATGAAAAAGTGCCTGAAGACAAGAGCCAAGAAAACACAGTATTTTAGAGAAACAAACCAAATGTAGGTTTACAAGAATGTATTGATTATTGGTGGTTTTCAGATTCTAGAATGTGAGGAGGTCATACGCCCAGATGGAGGAAAGGGGCAGTTTTCTGTATTGATCACATTGTACTTTGGCATGAAATATCCAAAATATCCAAATATCCATAAAAATCACGATAAATACTATATCGACTTATTGTTCCATCTTTCATATATTGAACTATATTTTTGGGGGCCAGTATTTATTGTACTTTTTCTTTGCAGTAGTGGAATATTTTTGGTTATTTTTTGCAATATTGCAAGATTTGAGCTGCAGAAGGTTGAATAAATAACTTCTATGACTCATTATGGATACAAATTAATTACTTAAGTATTGCATTCTGCTATTTAGCTATTTCAGTTCATGTTTTTTAAATATTTGTAATTAGAATATTTTGTGGGGATAATTCTGCTTTATGGTTTCATTTCAATATTACTGTTTATCGTCTATATTCACTTCAGCAATATATCTCACTTCAAAATCTGTTATTGTGACAGGCCTAGACCATGCTATGGTACAACAATAGTTGACTGGTTTTCTAGTATTAAGTATTATGTGATGCACTTGCCATAGCGATGAAGCGTCCTATGAAGCAGAAGTAGGAGAGGTGGTCTGGGTTGATGGCGGAGGCGGGGTTGATTTGGAGGCAGTAGTTACTCTTCCCGGCATATTCAAACAGACAGTACATTGGATTCAGCACCTCGTGGGACAACAGGAAGAACCACTCCCTGGAAAACAGGCGGCCACAGGTTTGGTATTAGGAATAAGATGAACAATAATACCCTACTTAAAGGATTTAAGTAGGGCTACTGGATTTTACAAAACTATGTAATTGCAATCTGTACTAGTGTAAAATGTCAAACTTGATTTTGATACTAAGAAAGAAGCTTGAAACTTGATACAAAAAACACATTTGTGTGTGTATCGACACACGGAGACGATTAAGTAAGTAAATTTTCTATTATATCTATTACCTTAATAAAGTCAACAGGAAACCTCCACACAGGAAGGCACTGTGCCGCCCCAGAGTCAAACGCAGGACTTTCTTGTGGTGAGGCAAGAGCGCTAACTGCTGTGCCACCATGCCACCCATGTATGACATATATTTATGCAGGCCTAGATTTAAGTAATTTGAAAATACCCATAAAGATTATCATTAAGCATAATAACTGTTTTCTCACCGCGCGAGGCCTCCGTAGTCGAGTCCCTCCTCTCCTCTGAATATGACGTACAGCCTTCTCCTGAGGTCGTACGGCTTCAGGGCCATGATCTAAACAAAACGCAGCTGTTTATTACAAATGTTCAATATTGAGCAGCTTTGTACTAATATATGGAATACTAATATGTAATATCTGCCATAGCACTGTATTGAGAACAACCTCACATAAATGATGTGTAGAGCACACCTACAAGACATGCAGAAATACTGAAACAAAACACAACTTCAAGACCCTTTTGTTGATACAGCAATAAAGCATTGTTTAAAGTTCAAAAAAGTTAATTTAGTAAAATGTAGGCCCTTTGATTGAACTGTGGCCACTAATTAAACACTAAAATACAAAAAGCAAATACATAAAAACACTGCATGTAAAATGTTCTAATAATCTGGTGCTGGAAAAATGACATAAAACACCAATTTTATGGTGGTCAATAGTTGCAGTTAAATAATAGTAAATTAATGTGGTAAAACACACTTGTTGGAACGAGTCCTCGAATAACGTTTGCCTGGAGACAGTGATCTTGACATGGCTGGGGAGAGCGTTGGACTGAAAAGGACAAACAAAAACATTAAATTTGATTCATTTATTATTTTATATTTTATATATTTATGTATTTTATATGGGACCTGGGGCCATAAAACCAAAGCGGAGTGTGAGAATAGGTCTCGAATTTAAGAGACATTAACAACAACATAAGTGGTACAAATAATTCAGATAAAATAGTGTAGTGCATATAGAGCCAATTTAGCGTAATGTTTTACAGCAGCGCCTGGCTGGCTGACTGTTAGCGTCACTACTTCCTGTCCAATTTTATCCCTATGGGGTTTTTTGCTGAGTTGTTCTAAAATGAATAAATACTTCAAGATCACGCAGTTGACAGCAAGGTGAATTTCACTGACATGTTAAAAACTTTACTAAAGGTTAATACAACTTTTTTTCATCCACTCAATGTTTGCCTTTGAGGGCCCATGCAATACTCTTGTACTTCCACTGGGGTTCAAACTTCGGGACAATACACTTGGGTTTGATGATATTACTACAGACGTAGCTTTAACAAACATTTGCAACATTAAAGTAACCCATGGTAAGAGTATTCATTATAAATATTTCAATCCCTCATGAACATCTTAAGAAAAGTAACCAGTTTTACAATAGTGAAAATTGATCTTGGATGACTCACCTGGCACAAGTATCTGAAATGAGCCAGTTTCCATCTGAAGCTGCGCTCGTAGGCGATCTGAGGCCCTTTGGTGCTGAAAGTGTAAAAATAATATTTGAGCAATAAAGAAACAGCTACAAAAACAAACCTAAACCCAAGTGCATTTCACATTTGGGAAATCATGCAACTCCACAAATAATAGAGGAGCATGTCAACAAAACGATGAACTAAAATTAATTTGGACTCATAACCAGTTTGAAAATAATCACCCTGTTGTATTTTACAATGTATTTCCAAACTATTATAAACTGTAAATTTTGTATGTAGAAATATTTAACAAAATATGTTAATACCTGTTGTAATCCAATTTTAAAGTGTATGTGTTGCTATGTTAATTCTGTTATGTCACACCTCTGTTATTTCTGTTTTGTTCTATCTTTGTTTAATATGAAGTACATTTAAATATACATATATGAAATTTAAATATATTGAATTATAAAAAAGTATTAATTAGGGCCTTATTTTTTTGCACAGACTTTTCAGTAATCTATTGATACTTTGCAGCTGATGTCATCAACATTTCTTGGGGGTGTGATGCTAACTGAAGGTATTACTCAATCTGAGGCTCTGTGACTCAAATTAGATTTAATCTGATCTTTATTTTAACACAATCTGACCATAAAGAACAGACTTAATTGAAACTACAACAGGTGAGCTGATTTGTGCTGTCTCTCACACATAAAATAACAGCCATAAGCTAGCAGCTAGCATTAGCAAACAGTTTTTCATTTGGTCACTCGCACATTTTTTGTTGAAAATCAAACACCTAAAGCAGACCATGGACGCTTGTATTGATCAAAGGCTGCTGAAAATGTGCTGTTTAAATCCATGTTGTATTTTTTCTTGAGTTTTCAGACTTAAAACTTTTTTAGCTGTGATTGCACCCCCAGCGTGATGTTACTGTAAAGCATCAATAATGCATTTGAAAACTTATGAAAACATATACAGGTCCACTCCCATAAACGTTAGTATTCATGACAAACGAGTAAACTTACACAGAGGACTTCCCAGTGCGGGGGTCATTGAAGGTGGTGGTACGTGTGTTATGATCCACAAAGTATCGGACCCCTTCCCTCGTGTAGCGGATCTCCCAGCCTTCGGGCAGCGGATCCTCATTCTGTAGCCTAAAAACAATAAAATGCAGAATGAAATCTGTTAAGGATGGACAATATAATGGTGTCAAGTGTTTTGTATAGGTTCACATACTGAGACTATAATGGCACAAGCCATTCATATTTTAATAATATAATTTAATACCATTTTTCAAGTATTAATGTCGCTTATTGCCATACTCAAAAAAACATTGATTGCAGGTTGGATGTAGCTACTTCTATATCTTGAAGACAGTACCACATCAAGTATCAAGTATCATCAAGTCTTACCAATAGGCCTGTCGGGTACATCGGGTACAGGGCCTTTAATTTGCAAACTTTTCTGCAATTGTGTGGACCTTGCTATAGATTTCAAATTATTGATCAAATAATGTATCGGTTATCAGTCAAAACAGAAAGAAACTCTGCATTGCATTGATTCACTGATTCATAACAATTAATACGAGTAGTTTTTGTAGCCATCACAAGGACTCAAATGTTGTTGAAAATTGCACACACACATCTTTATTCCTATCTTAGTCCTTCTGTGCATAATTAAATCATTCAAAACTTAAACAGCATTAGAATGAAATAATATCTAAACTATTGTAATCTCCCATTTCCTCAGCTCACCCTTGGGTTCGAGGATCTTCCCACTGCGTCGTCTTTGTGTTGTGGTTAACAAAATACACTCTGTCATTGGAGTCCACGCGTCTCTCTAAGGAAAAGTTTAAAACAAAAATATTTAGCAAAATTTTTAAACGTATTAACCCTCTCCTCTGCATCATCTTCTCTCAATTTCTTCTCTTCTATCACCACATTCATGAATTTCATCTTTGGTCTTCCTCTAGGCCACTTGTTCCCTGTTACTCCCCCTCCTCTGTACCACATATTCTCTGTACCACATATTCTCTGTACCATATATTGTAAAAATGTAAAAAATATTGAATGTAAAGCAGGTTAAAATAAACTCACCCCATCCCGGAGGTAGAGGGCCAAGAGGGTCATTCTCTGCAGACATCATGGACGCCTGAAAATATGAGATACAAATTTAAACGTTCAACAACCAAACCATTATTAACATGTTGAAAAATTTAAAGGGCCCATATTGCGTTTTTTTCTGATCTATGTTTTAATGTTGTTTCCTCATCAAAAATATACCCAAAGTTGTGCTTTGTTTCATTCACACATGATTCACCCAAAAAAACTGCATATTTAGACTGAGTTCTTCTCTCCAACAGAAAACACTCCACCTTGTGATTCTCATTCTGTCCTATGTTCCCCTTCTGTGTACTGGGGGCTTTTTTACTCTTACACACCTGGGATACTGTCCTGAAGAAGTTGGACTGCAGATGGCACTGTCATCCTGCCTCCACTGGTAGGAAGACAACGCCAAAACCTGTTTAAATCAGCTGACCGGACACATCACAGCAATATCATGTGACCACTCTGAGGAAGACTGCTAGTGAGCAGTCCAAACTGTCAGGGATGAAAACAAACTAAACCTTTGTCGGAAAACAAAGTGAACCTCAATGGGCTTGTGCTTTGGATTATTTCAGCCCTGGAATTGCCAAACTCTACTGAACTAAAGGTAAAAGGAGCTGTTTCCTTGAAAACTACCACTACATGACATCACAAGGTAGCACAGAGCATTTAGAGCTTTGGAGATGTAGACAGATAATAAAGGGTTACTCAAACATGTGTAAATGAAACAAAACACAACTCCAGGTATCTATTTGACGAGGTAACAACATTATAACATGCCTTAAAGCTCACAAGGGTCTATTTCTACCCCTCTCCCCTCTCTGCCCCCTCCCATGAACCATAACCACTTTCACCAATACCATAACATTGACCAGGACATTGCATAATGTCATTAATACTCCACATATCTGACTGTATGTCCCTGTGATGCACTTTACTGCTGATCTGCCCCTTATGCAGCTGCTAACACTGTTACTGTTTATTACACATGTGCTGCACTACACTGGGGTTATTTATGGGGTTATTGGATGGGCTCTTGCACCTCTTTTATTGCACTTTACATCAAAACTATGCAGCGTTTGGTGCTCTAAACGTAATTTTGTTGTTTTCTATGACAATGACAACAAAATCGTGATTTTTTTGCATAATATAGGACTTTTAAATATAATTTCATTCAGGATCAAACTACAATCAAACATTATACCTTACACATGTACTGTAGCATTGAAGGATCATAACAACTGTAACTGAAGTGATGTGCTGTGTGTTAAATTGATATGATTGAAGCCAATATTCAATAAAGCCAATTAAGGTTCTTGGTACTTTCAATACCATAATATACCTTTAAATCAGTGAAGGAATACATCAAGAAATGTATTACTATATTTAATTAAAAAAAAAAAAAAGATTATAAAAACATTATATTTATGTCACATTTTGTCCATTTACTTTTTTCCAAGATCTTTGGCTCAGTTAGTTGCCAAACTCTGTGAGCCAATCAAAAGCAGATGTGATTATAAAGCACACACGGGCAGCATGTGTTAATCCTGTTGAGTTTTATTATGTTTTAACACATAGCAAGGTAAAGATAAGGGAGGGAGCTACTACAGCCACTACAGCTACCACAGCTACTACAGCTACTACTACTGCAACTGCTACTACAACTACTTTTAACAATGTAGTACTACTGCTTCTTTGACACTAATAAAATGACTAAAATAAAAAATACCAAAAATTAATTAATCAAAATATTCCTTGTGAAAGAAAATCTGAAATTGAACTGAAACCTAACCTGTTTTTGGTCAATATTACTTAAGTAGACCCATGAATACTTTGTGTAAAACATTTAATTCAGTTACGTTTCAGTTGTGTTTTGACTTGCACTGAATGTTGTGGTCACATTTAAGTTCTTTTATAAGTCCACATCTCGTAAAGAGCTTTACGAGGTGCGCTGCATTTGAACTGCTGAGCAAACAAAAATCTGGAGTAGTGTAAATTTTTTAAAAGAAAAACACAAGGTACTCATTAAAATTATGTAATAGACAATTTAAGAAGTCACTGGACACTGCAGAGTGACTATTATAAACAGATATCATCAGTGCATTGTGCTAATAAACTGTGTGTTGGTTGAATGTTGATGTGCTCTGTTAAGTCTTATAAAACTATCGTAAAGACTATTTTACTATCCTAATTCTTCACTCCAATGAGTTTATAAGGGTTTTTTGGAAAATTTAGCCATTGTGTCAACTCTGGCATATTTATGCTGAAGCGGTTTGCTGACACACTGATTACTGTGCATTGTCGTAATTCAAATAAAATAGAAGAAAAAAAGAACACTTCAGAAGCCTGCTCTGGCTTCTGAAGTCAGATTTGAGTGTTAGGGTTTGGGTCTCAACAACTAACCACCAACAGCGCACCAGTGACAAATTCAGGTCAACGATCAATAAAATGTAATGCAGACAGTGCTCAACTATACAATGCAAACAGCAAATAGCATTTTTTACATTTTGTACCTAACCATCTTTTATTGTAGTGTATTCCCATATTGTATTCTCATATCCCATATTCCCATATCCCTATAGTGAGTGTGTCTTACAGAGTAGAGGTATCTCTGGTTGAATTGGTGCATAGCTCCCTGCAGCTGACTGCGCTGACTCTGCCACTGCTCGAAGTTGCGCACAGACTCCATGGTGGGGCGCTGCCAGGTGGTGGTGCGCGTGTTGTGGTCCACGTAGTAGATCCGGCCCCGATCGTCCACACGGCGCTCCCACCTGCAGAGTTATAATTATTGGAGAGTTATAATTACAAGGGGCATAATAACCAGATAGAAGATAGAAGAAGTATTCAATTGTTTTACTTTTACTGTACAGATACTAAAGCAAAAAAATACTCAAGTAAAAGTAAAAGTATCGCATGAAAAAATCTACTTAAGTAAAAGTATTAAAGTACCCATTTAAAAATGTACTTAAAAAGTAAATTATTTTGCTCAGAGTTTGGGATCTAATAAAGCTTCAAATGTGTTGATTTTGATGAAGATTTGTGTTGAATTTTGTTCAACAGAAACAACAGATTTTTTTTTTTTTCTAACTGTTTTTATTTGTATATTTTTGTTTGCTCAAACTATCACCTTGATACAAATAAATCCCTCAGCCTTTTCAGCAGGTCTCAAACAATAATAAAAATACTTTTACTTTTCAGTCCACTACATTTTGAGAGCAAGTATCTGTACTAAATTTTTGAAGTAAAAGTAAAAAGTATCCACTGATCCAATTCCAATTTTCCAAGTACAGTATTTTACTAATTTTACTTTGTTACATTCCACCACTGGTAATAACAATACTGTATATATAACAATGATGTAGTCTCATAAGTCATCATCAGTGCAAATTAAATATTATTAAAGGGCCCATATTACTCCATTTTCTGATCTGTGTTATAATGTTGTTTCCTCATCACGCAGTAATTCAAGTATATTCTATTTTAAGTGGGGTCACAGTCTGCAGTGTTTCACTTATTGATTTGGCCTATTTAGGACCTATATTACGCTATTTTCTGATGTCTATTATAATGTTGTTTCCTCATAAAAAACTCACCTGGAGTTATGTTTTGTTTCACCTTGTGATGTCATGTGGTAATACAGGAAGTACTCCAATGTGTTTTTAAACTCTAGACACCTTCAACAGAATCATTTGGATAATTTCAGTCCTGAAATTGCCAGTCTCTATTGAACAAAAGGTAAAAGGTAGCTGTTAACATGAAAACTACCACTACACGGTGGAACAAAGCATTTTGAGCTTTGGAGATGTAGACAGACTAATAACCAGGTTGTGTGTGAATGAAACAAAACACAACTCCAGGTATGTTTTTGATGATGTAACACTATTATAACATGAATTAAAGCTCACAAGAATCAATTTTGTGTAATATCAGACCTTTAAAGGTATTCTGCACTCTGTAACGTTTCTGGTGGCAGGTCCATCACCTGCTTGTCTCCGTGGAGATGTTATTGCTTTGGCTGGAATGTGGAATTAAACTTATCTTACATTTATTCTACAAGTATACAGGCTATAACTGCACGTGTGTTTATTGCTAAAAGAATACATTGAAAAACATGTATTACTACTGTGCGGTGGGTACCTTTCCACAGATCTGATACGTAACTTGGCATAGTGGAGTCATCTGCTTGTATCTACAGACACAGACGAGTTTAATCCCACATAAATTAAATGAATCTGACCCAGGAGGCAGAGGCTGCGGTCGCTCCCACGTGGTAGTTCTTGTGTTATGGTCGACGTAGTACGTTCTGCCATGAGGGTCTTTTCTCTGCTCCCACCTGAGACAGATACAACACAAAAACATATATGAGGAAATAAGCAATCTCAAATATTAGCATTTCAAAAGATACTAATCAACATAAAGCTTATTTTTGTTGTTGTAAACACAGTATCAATGGGCCATGTCAACAAGACTCAGTAGTATCCCAGCATAAACTAAATACTGCGATATTTTATTTGATATTGAGGGGAGACTATTGGTATTGAGGAAATTACACTTTTTTTACTGAGTAGGGCAATTACTTGATTAATCAGGCAATTAAACTTTTGAGTAATTGATGAGTTGTTTAGATCGTGAAAGGCCTGTGAATATGAGATTTACCGGTACTTCATTTACTTAATACTTAATTAGACCGAAGCTAAAAAGATGCTGCTTGAGATCATCTTCAAACAGCAAAATTTTAAAAACTATTTTTACTTTTGCATCATTTTGATGTAATTACTGCTCTGTCTGGGCCTAAAATATCTCTCTTCCCTGTATAGTTCAGAGAAAAAAAATGATTACTGAATTAGTTGGCAATTAATTGGTTAACTACTGTTGCAACAAAAGAATGCATGGAATATATCCTCAATATGAGACTATAGCCATTAATCAAAGTCAAAGTTAAAAGTACAACAGCTGCAGAGGGTCAAAACTTTACTGCGGATTTCCAGGGCATTGACATTTCAACATATTCCAGAGACCTTTAGAACTGCTGGAGACACTGTATGGGCTACTCGTTTCCCTCAAAATTCAATAATGTTTTTAAAAATATATTATCCTGTTCGATTTATGTTCTATCTGTGGCCAAAAGGAAATGATGCATGAGCCAATTTATAACTGGCTCATTGTAAAAAAAATGTATGTTTTAAATCTGTCTATGGTATGTACAGCAGATAGAGCGTAGTGGAAACTTGAAGAAGACATATTGTGCTTGTGTCTGCTACATAGTTGTAATCTATGATGCCCGTGATTATTATGTTATAATTTGCTAATTTTTAATCGCAATATTCATCTAAAATGACTTGCTGACTTCCGCGTTAGAAAACTGTAGTGCCCAATGGGAGCTGATGTCACAGCAAACATCATCACAACAAAAAGATTTTTTTTTTTCCCATTTGGACCAAAATGACTATATGACTGCCAAATCCGATGCATGTATCACCAATTCTAAAATTACAATTGGAGAACAAAATACAGAGCAGTGGGCATATGCCGGGAGCGGTGAAAACAGACGGCAATATGGCGTCTTGAAAATAAGCGATTAAAGATTGCTCAAACATGCACAAATCACTCCAAATACAACTTTGAGAGGGTAAATGAGAAGAGGAAACAACTATAACATGGTTAAAAGCTCTGAAAATTTGATTATGCATAATAGGTCTGCTTTAAGGGTGTTTCAGGGTAAATATGTTCAAACATTTCATTATAATCACAATAGACTCAAAGCGGTGAATCTAGTGGCATTTCAGAATATAATAACAGCCCCTTCCTGATCTGTACATAAAGTTCACCAAAGTATCATAACATAAAACATACTACAGCTGCATGGCCACGTTTAAAGGTGCACTATGTAACTTTTCCAGAGGAGGGTCCACCATCTATACAATCATTGGTATGTTATTGCTTAGCCAGCAAGGTTCCATAATAAGGCTTTAAACTTATCCATCCCCATACAGACAACCAGGCAGTGCCACCAAGCCAAGTTACAAATCCCGCTCACTGTAAGAAGACAATGGGTTTCAAGGGATTTTTAAAAACATCTGCACATGATGAAAATGGATGCTAGTGTAGTTTAATGGCATACTGTTGAACATTTCCATGGAGACAAGCAGTTGGCAGACGTCCCACTAAAAAAGTTACAGCTTTAATGCCATACTGTGAAACATTCTTGTTATATAGGCCCCCTGCCTACATCAGAAATTATGAAATGATCAAATTTTAGAACATGAACCTAGTCAGGACTAAACCAGGAAATGTTTTGAAGGTTGTAAATCAGGCAACGCTGTTTCAGAGATGACCAAAATTGGGTTAGAAAGACAAGTATAACACCTCCCCTTTAAGACCATCCATCCATTATTTAAACTGAATAAATAAGGTCAGAGCACTTTATCAGATTACGGCAGGTCAAAAGTACATTTCAGGTGATATATTGTCTAAATCTCAATTATCTAAGAAACTAAAGCAAAAAGCAAAGTGTTATTCATAGGTTTATCCGATACACAAACTCTCCAGTAGCTTTGGGAGGACAGCAGGCTGTAATGTCTGTATTAAATCAGTTTGACAGTTTGGGTAAACATAACATGACTTAGATGAAATTTCCATCTTTCCCAAAAATGACAAGTGCTTTAACAATCATATTGTTAAAGCATAGGCTTAAATTTAATAAAAACACAAGTATGATTTAAGAATATTCACAGCAGACTAAAAACAGAAGACTAAAACATGTTATTTCTGGATAAGGATTCCTTGTTACTTTAGTAACACTGTAAATATTGAGGATGATTTAGGCCAGGGCTCTAGGAGACAAATACATTTTAGCAGCTTGGGGCCATTCATTCACAAGATTAACCAAAGGAGCAATGCTATTTTTACGATCGGAGGGTAAATTATTGAAGGAAGTGGAAAAGACTAGAAGAGACAAAATTCCTTTCAAGGACAGAAAAAAGGAGGTTAAAACATAGATATATATACATATAAGTGCCAGAAATAGGAATTTTAGAGGGTTAAAATTCAACTACCGTAAAACTTTACTTGGGACACGCCTACCATATTGATAAAATACGAATATCACATTTTACTAATAATGATGTTTGGACAATATGCTGGGAATCTGTCATATGCGAGAAAACATCCCTCTAAATGTCTTAGTTGAGGTTGAAGTACAGCACAAAATGCTCAAAATGAGTTTGACGATAATTTATGGGCTTAAAAACTCCAAACGAGACCTCTGGACTGCATCCGAATGGTCACACTATCCCCTACTTAGAGCACTATTTTAGGGGTCACAGCATTTTTAGTGGAAGTGAGTGAAAAAGTAGTGCACTCAAAATTTCCCACAATGCACCTTTAAAAGTATTGACCAGTGCTGGTCACTCAAGACCAAAATACATTGTGGGAGTCAGAAAAATAACAGCGGATAGCAGCAGGTCTTTAACTGGACATAACATGACGGAATGGAAGCAGATAGAAGTGCTGTTTTAAATAAGCACCGTTGACCCGTGATTATGAATAAACCACTCTTAAATAAATCGTTATGGTGTAAAGTTGCTAGCGTTAGCCACTGACCTTAGTTTAGTTAGTTAGTGGATAAAAAGACAGATCATTTCCACATATCAGACAAAAAGCAAATACGGTAATCCAATCTGTTCATGTGAACTTGACAAAAATTATTATTATTATTAAAAATTATATTATTATTAGTCCGTAAATATGAATTTGAGTTTAGCAGACTTTTTTTCACCCAGACACCAGAGTCACGTGATCCGAATGTAGTGAGCTGTTTTATAGAGTCTGCTAAATAGTGCAGGTCCTGTAGTGAATGAGGGTTAGGGGCTAGGGTGGACGTTCGGACACAGCCCTGGATTTCTACCTGTGACGTAACAATCCTGGGAAAATTGAAGTGAAAACAAAACTTTGTAAAAAGGATTAATGAAACAAGCGTGAATTAAGCAAAACACAACTCCAGATATGTTTTTGATGAGGGAACAATGTTATATGATTAAAAGTTAAAAAAAGTAGCCTAAAATGGTACTTACCCTGGTGGTAGAGGGTCTGCACCGGCTGCATTGGCTCCTTGTTGTCGGGGTTTAGCTGCGTCAGTGGCTGTTGCGTTGCCCCCTCCGGCCCCTCCCCCCGACGCATTTGCTTCTCCCTGCGCTGGAGATGAACTGGACAAAGTGGATGCGTTGTTGGTGGTGCCCCCTACTGCCGTGGAGGTGGAGGGGTTTGCAGAGGAGGCAGAGGCAGCAGCAGCAGAACATGCCTGTGCAGGGGAGGATGTGCTGTTTGTGGTGCCCCCTGGTGGTACAGTGTCTGAAGTGCAGTTCTCTGAGTCGCCTACAGGGGGAGCTTCACCAGTGTTTGGACAAGACGACCCGGGAACAGTATCGCTGGATTCCCCATTTACTAAAAACATGGCAAAGTGAAAGAAGGTGAATAGGTTGTTTTACAGTAACAGTATTCACAGTGCTGTGAATAAGGCTACAGATGACAAGGGATTTATTTTGATGATATTACATTATTTGAACATTTGTGTTTCTTGCACTGCTCCTTCAGATATGATTTTGTTTTTTCTATTCTGTCCTTGAAAATACCATAATTTGTGCATTATTTCATGTTTTGTACTTCTAATGAAATTGACTTTATATTATAAATCAGGTGTTATGTCCAGACCGTAACTCTTACTCTCTTACTACTATATAAAAATCGCTATCTGTCAGTAGAGAACAGCTGTCTAAAATGTATTTATAAGCGACTACTTGATAGACTGCCTGAATATCTCACTTGCTTGTTGAACTTTGATATGAGAACTTTTAATAAACTTTTAAAATGGACCTATGCAGTTATTTGTTGTGTTTGGTTTTTTTTTTTGTATTATTCTGTATTCTAACAGGGTGTTCATGAAAAAAAGAGTCTGGTACTCTCCTTGGGCTCTCCCTGTATAAATAAAGATAAATGAAATGAAATAATACTTCTTTTATCACCAAATTGCCCAGCCGCATCCAGACCAAAATCCACTTTATTTTTTTCTGTTTTAAAAATGGACCATGTGTCGGAATAAAGATGAACTGAATTGAAATTAATATTAATATAGCATTAACAACAGTTTCCCAATAGATTCAAAATAGTTGACAGGGACCAAATATTGAGGTATTGCGTTATCTCATTAACTGCCTCTTAGACTCACCCGTCCTGCTGTCATTGTCGCTGTCAGAGGGCTGGTGTGTGGGGGTGCTTTTGTGGGAGGAGTCTCCGTTCAGGGCATGTCCCAGAGCAGGACTGCATGAACTGGAAGGGGCGCCACTGTCCACACTGTTGGAGGTGGAGACCGAGCCAGATCTGACTCCAAACTCTGTACCATTCATTACACTGCAGAAAGAAACAATACAATACATTTTTTTCCCTCATATTGATCAATCTCGATTTGAATGTACTTGTTATTTTTTCAAAAATAAAATCAAACTGTGTTTTAATTAGTGACATTTAACACAGAAAATAGTTCAATTTCTTCAGCCAAAGTCTGAACTCTGCTCCAAACCACATACTTTTACTGATAGGCCATGTCTAATCTGCACTGCCAATCCTCTGTCCTGTCCTGGTTGGCCCGTCTGGTCTGGAGCCACATAAAAGACTTTTGGCATTGGGACCATTGTCTGAAGATGAGTGACGAAGAGGACGAAAGGGACGAGTGATGAAGAGGGAGAATGACGAAGGGGACGAGCGACGAACAGGACAAGCGACAAAGAGGAGGAGCGACGAACGGGACGAGCAACGAACGGGACGAGCAACGAAGAGGACGAGCGGCGAAGGGGACGAGCGACGAAGGGGACGAGCGACGAAGGGGACGAGCGACGAAGGGGACGAGCAACAAAGGGGATAAGTGACGCAGCTCAAAGAATCCTCTGAGCCTCACAAAAAGCAAAAACAGGAAAGATGTTCAAAGAGATTTCAGTCCAGGTTTGGTACAAATTAAAAGGACACTGCTATTTTGCTATTGTTTGCAAAGAAAAATAATGTAATCTAAAACTTGAAATATAAATAGAGCTCGGGTTTTTGAGGAATTTCCAGTTAGCCTTGTTTAAAGTTAAAGTTTAAACCCAAATGGACATTTTAAGACTAAACTTAGCGTTCATTCAAAAGTGTTCTAGAATTCTATTCTTTTCTATACTGTGATAAATGCTTTTACTGGTAGTTTATTGGGTTGTTCCACCGTGCTTTCTCTTATATTTTAACATTATTAAGCTATTTGGATAAGTGAAATATATAATTATATAATGTGGTGCAGTATGTTCTGAGACTGCATTGCAGAGACAGTGCAGCCTCAGTGCTCTTTAAACCTGGGGAAGTCTTTTCACAGACACTGGTTTAAGCGATAGAGCAGAGACACCTCTGCAGTGAAAGAGGATGGGACTATCTTAAATGGAGGAATAATGTATCTCAAATAAACAGTGACTCTGGAACAGAGGTTTCCAAAGGTTTGATCCCAGCTCTGGCCGGTATATACTGACATATATATGACATTGTGTCTTTGGGCAAGACCCCACCCTCCACATCTCCATTGGTGATGTGTGAGTACAAATTAGTGTGTTGATGAGGGTGAATTGTGTTTATCTGCATGTCTCATGTTTTAACAATTTTAATTTTTAAAATTGTACCTGTTTGCAGCCCTTGAAGAAGAGGATTCTCCGTTTTCATGAATGGCATCACCATTTTGTTGAACTTCTACAAAAGCAATAAACAACAAACAACATTAACAATTCAGATCTCTTAATACTCAAGTTGGTATAAAATGCTAAGTTATGTTGGTCAGTGAGTAGTGTTAAGGCTCATTTACTCTCCACTTCAAGTGTAGAAAGATCACTGCATTATTACTTCCAAAGGTTTCTAATGTCAAGGCTATGTTCTGTTAAATACCTTCAGATGGCACTAAAAGTCAGTTAGAATTGATAGAAAAAGAAAAATTCTATTCCGTCAACTGGACAAAAAGTTACTTGAGTGAAGACATTTCGTTGCTCATCCAAGGTGCTTCTTCAGTTCTGGTCAGATTATTGGTGACACTGCCTTATATCTATCTGATGGGAAGAGCAAACTACACTGAAACTAACACACCTGTTTATAAAAGATTTTGGTTTGTTGGCTCGGTCTATTGAGCGATACTAAGTGTGAACTGTGCCTGAGTCATATTTTGCAGAATCGTTCAGGCCCCTAATGGGTGCTCTAACACCTATGAGCATACTAGCTAGTACTAGTCTTCACTACACTCCTTTGGGTGAACAAATTTCTGTTGTAAAGTGTTTATAGGTTTGAAATAGACTGGGACTTCATGCTCTCTGAAAACCCTCTCTGAAGCTTTTCAGACTCCAGCTGTGTAAAGAATAGTTACACCTTTTCTTCTAGGTTCTGATTCTCTGTGGTCCTGTTTTTTGGCTCTCCTAGATTTATTGAAGGCCCATTTTGGATATCCACAAGCAGAGCAGGCTTTCTGCACGTGTTGTTCACTTTTCCCTCTGTGCTTGTAGGAACCAGTTGACCCCTGTGTTGTAATGTTTGTATAACATATATAGAATAATAGAGTTTGTGCTGCAGTGAATGGTGTGAATCAAAGTTAGAATTGACCAAAAGGATGAAATAGAGCAACAAATAAACAAACATGGAGGCGCCCATGGCAGTTTTAGATCACATCTGTTAGAAAAGAGTCAAGAAAAATTAGGTGAGAGAAACATTTATTTGTTTTGCAGTTTGTTAGAGTCACTTTTTAAAAACTTTAGCTTCCACTATGGAGCTGTGTTCACTACTGTTCCCAGTGGTTAGCTCATGTATCGCTCTGTTGCTAAGATTTCACATGTCCTGAGGAGACGGACTGGATTATAAATGGGATTACGCCTCCATTCATATCCATATGCGTCTAGAACGTAGAGCATAAATGAGCCTTTAGTTCTATAATATAACGATAGTATTTAAGACTCACTGCTGTTGGCTGCGTTGCCATTGGCTGCATTGCCGTTGGCTGCACTGCTGTTGGCCGCGTTGCCGTTGGTGAGGGGAGTCAGTTGGTTCTGTTCAGACAGGATCAGACCGTGCAGGATCACTGTGAGCTCTCCGGTCTGAACCATGGCCCCTTTCTGCTCCACGCTCAGCTTCAACACCTCTTTCACATTGTCCACTGGGAAACACAAAAAGGATTCACACTTAGAACTGACTTTTACTTCATAAAATGATCCTTAAAGCTCAATATTCACAGACAATAGATGGCAAATATCTTATGTAAACATTATTTACACAGTGATAAAATTTAAAGCTGTGGTCATATTTGTCCTGGTTCAGTCCTGCTTTGAGCCCAATTTAATCCTGATGTAGTCGTGGTTTGATCCTGTTACATAAGTACATAACTTGATTTAATTAAATTATTGTGTTATTGTGTTCCAGTGGTGAGAAATCCACCAACAGACAATGTTTATATTCCTCCTACTATTCTGCTCTGTGCTAAACTGAAACTGGGACTCAACCCAGAACTAAATCAGGACTAAACCAGGACTAGAACAGGACCAAATCAAGTCTACATTCAGGACTAAATTGGGCCCAAACCAGGACTTAATCAAGTATGAAATTAACCACAGAGCTAGTTAGTAATTGTTATTAAAAAGAAAATATAATGTAGATTTTACAACACTCCTAAAGCTCCCAAATACAACTAGACCTGTCACAATAACATTTTTATAGTGATATATACAGAAAACATTACGATAAATGAAAATATTGAGAGCTTTACGCCACTGACACAACTCTAAACCAGGATAGAAATGACTTATTCCACTCTCTTACTTATTCTTAGCCTGCATCATCAGAGGTATAATACTACCTACAATAGAAGCATAGCCAGACTGGACTGTACTAATGTCTTGAGGAGTCATGTTTCCGGGTGCTGGGTCCTGTACTGATGGTAAATTAACTTCATGCCTCTTCTCTTAAACTCTTGAGCTACTAAAATTTATTCTACAACAATTGCAACCTAATAATAATAATTTCACAATTATTTTGAAAGAAAGTAGGAGGGACTGTTGTTGCTAGGCTACCAAACCTTTGAGGTACATACATTTTCTGTCGTGTTGCTCGAGCGTGTGCATCAGGTCAAGTGAGGCTCTGCCCAGAAGAGCATCGGCCTTCAGAGTATTGTGGCTCCAGACTTTAAAGTCCAGCTGAGAGTGCGGAGTTACATTTCTATTAAGACAAAGAGATAAGGTTTAAAATGGTTTTCCACACATATTCATTTAATACCAAGTCTATGGGCATGATAAAGATGCTTTTTAATGTAAATACATGTTGGACAAACAAATGGTGTGGATTAGATGGAGGGTCAGACCACAGTCGGCACAGTTTCTTCACATAGATTAGTTAGAAATAACAAAATAATGGCTTACAATAGGGCTGCAAGATTAATCGCAATTAAATGGAAATCAATGTAAATGGACACAAGTGCCATAATTTCCTCCACAAACAACAAAATATCCCGTCTTATTCTGCATAAAAACTGGTAACTGTAGTTTAGATCTGTACAAACATGTTCTGAAATGTGATTCTTGTATTAGCTCATATTACAATCTTTTGTTAATTCTTCTGGACGTGTTTAAAATGGGAACTCTGAACAGAATCCTTTTATTAAAACAGAAATCTAATCGCAATGGCAATGGTTGTCAGAAGAAAAATTATGTCCCCAAATACCCCAATTGTTCAGCCCTAGTGTACAAAAGTGTACTAATAGAAAGCAACCCAAAAATGCGTAATATAAACATTTTATCCAAGTTTTCTGGTGAGAGGCTCAGCTGCTGGCTCGTCTTCATGGACATGTGATTGCTTTACCTGGAATGTTCCCCAGCTGGCATTCAATTACACATGTTCTTACTGCTAAAGAACTCCACGAAAAACCATGTTTTTTTACTAAGGAGGGCTCAGTTCTCCACAGATGTGACCTGTAATTTGGCCTGGTGGCATTAATTGCATGTTTCCGCGAAGATAGATGGGGTTAATGCCATGCTGTGAAACATTCCAGGCAAAACAATAACATCTCTATGGAGGCAAGCAGGTAGTTGACCCTCCACCAGGGAAGTTACACAGTGTACCTTTAAACCAACATGGGTCATATACTGAAAAATTGGCCCATATTATACTGAAAAATGTAAAAAAATCAAAAATGCCTTATTGCATTGTTTATTACTATCAAATAAGCAACAAAACAAAAACCTAACCCTCTTGTTGTTGTTACGAGGTCAAAATGCTCCAGTGACATTCAAGCATCCGGGAATATCAAGTACTCCCGCTAATGACAGCCCAATGACGCACGCAGAGGGCCAAAATCATCCATCTTGTACATGTTAATTAGCAATAAGTCAATTAGCATTAGCGTCTGGTGTTTGTTCTAGGCTAATCAGAGAGATCCGTGGACTAGAAAATGGTTGCCCTCAGAAGAGAAGGAGAGCCGCGCAAGTGAATATTTTCTGTATAAACAGATATCAGATGATGCACCTGAGGAGCTTGTGAAACAGACTGGTTCAATAGGACTTTGATTACTTTGGTTAAATCAGACAATGATTTAAATAATATACAATACAAGTTTTACAATAGTAGTTAGAGGTTTGAAAGTACTAAACTCAATCACAACAGGACAACTTTCAATACCATAAGTGGTTTGGGTAATTTCACAACTGGTGTTTAACCACATAAGACAGACTTTATCTGTCTCAAATTATGTATTACAATGTAAAATGTAAACTACAAAGAACCTAAAATAACTTTAAAGATGCTCTGTGTAACATTTCCAGTGGTGAGTCTGCTACCTGCTTGTCTCCATGGAAATGTTATTGCTTTGTCTAGAGTGTTTCACAGCATAGATTAAACCTATCACAAAAGAGACAAGCACGATACAGCACAATGCTACAATTCAGATCTGTGGACAGTAGCCTCTATTCACAGAATGTGATTGTAATGTATTTTTGAGCAATAGAAACGCCTGTAATGAATAAATGGTAGATGGATATGTTTAATGTCATACCATGTAACATTCCAGGCAAAGCAATAACATCTCCATGGAGACAAGCAGGTGGCGGACCCTCCACCAGAAAAGCTGTGCAGTGCACCTTTAAATAAAAGGTGTTAGCTTGTTTTTTCATTCTATGAAGAATGTTTTTTGCGGGGAAATATCAAGTCCCACCAGGAGGAGGCCCCGGGGAAGACCCAGGACATGCTAAAGGGACTATGTCTCTCGGCTGACCTGGAAACGCCTTGGGGCCCCATCGGATGAGCTGGAGGAAGTGTCTGGGGTGTGGGAAGTCTAGGAGTCCCTACTTAGACTGCTGCACATGCAACCCGGCCCCGGATAAATGGAAGAAATTGGTTGGATGGAATATCAAAACAGTAATTACACCAAAATTGTTTTTAATGGGCACATATTGACTGAAATTTGACTTTCATGAGCTTTTAATCCCTTGTAAAATGTCATTCAGCGGCTAGAAATTTAGTTTTATTATTAACTTGTGTATTATTCCCTCATCAGTATAATCTTTAAGGAAAAGTTCTGTGATGTGTTGCTGCTCTTGTATGTAAATATGCAATACATTTAATGAAAAAAAAAAAAAAAAAAAATTGCCAAAAAAATTGAAAAAGGCTTTCAGAGTGCTGATAGCCTGTAATAAACAAATGTTACGATTATGGACACAAAAAAACAAAGAACAGTCAGCTGTGTCGTACAGGGTTAGCCTCTCGTCCCACTTGGGATTGGAGGAGCTGTGGGACTTGGCTGTTCGTTGAGACTCTCCGTCGGCTGAGGCCTCCACGTAGACGGATGCCCCAAACAGACTCTTCTTCCTCTTGATTTTGGCACAGGAAACTGGAAACCATAAACACACATGCACTACCGGTCAAAAGTTTGGACGCACCCTCTCAATGTTTTTTTGGTTTTTTTTACTACTTTCTACATTTTATATAACAACGGAAGATATCAAGTATATGAAGCAAAATATATGGGATGATGTAGCAAAGAAAGAAAGTTAAATAACTCAATATTTTTAATACATTTTACATTCACATCCTCACAGTAGCCACCCTTTGCTTTGTCAAAAAATATTTTACTTTCTTTCTTTACTACATAATTCCATTTATCTGCAGCATATATTTGATGCCTTTTGTATGTATATAAAATGTGGAAAATAGTCAAAATAATGAAAAAAATGCCAATGAATAATATATGCGACCAGTCAAAAGGACACATTAAGAGCTGTAGCTGAGGGCAAACATTAAACACAACTGATCAGTCTTTGTAATGAAAAAGTGTAAAGGGAGGAGACTAGTTGGAAATGATTATCCTGTTCTAAAATTATTGTTTTTATTGGAAAGGTTTTTCATTTGAGTTGTATTCATTAAAAATTGCACCCACTCTCGCATTAACTTTTAACCATATTTCCCATTCTCATAATATACAAAAAATTAAGAAAATGTTCTCTTTAAATTATTATTAAATAGGAGACATTGTGATCCAAAACAACAAATGTATCTTTTAAACAATGCATCTTTGAAGAAAAAATAAAACAGCTACAGGATAAATCAGCAAATTAACCAATAATTAATGATTTCCATAGAGTAATTATGTTTAGTATAGATTTCCCTGGTTATTTCCCTGGTCTTTGAACGTCTCACCGGTGGCATGGAGCTGTGAGGTTCCTCTGAGGCTGTGGCTGGACTCTGCTCTCGACGACGCAGTGGCCATGACATCCACCGGGGGAAACCCTAAAAACACAACAGCAGTCAACTTTAAAAACAACTGTAAAAGGAGTACTATGCAACTTTTCCAGTGAGGGTCTGACACCTGCTTCTCTCCATGGAGATATTATCGCTTTGCCTGAAATGTTCCACAGTATGAATTAAACTTACCTATAATTGAATAAAAGCTTGATAGATATTTTTATCACTCCATTATACTTGATACTTGATATACTTGATAAAGACCACTTGCTTGTCTCTATGGTGAAAGAGAGGTGTAATGCCATACTGAGGAATATTAAGACAATAGCATCTCCATGTATTAGTTTTCTCACGATACTAAAATTTCAAACTCGATTTCGATACTAAGGAGTAGACATGATACTCAATACCGATTCTGATACCGAATAGAATGTGATTTTCAACATTAAATCCTAGTACTTTCTTTTCTATTCCCATGTGGCGTTATATCTGTGTTATATCTCAGTCGTCCAGTAGGTTCCATAGTGGTCCATGGGCGTGTACTAGTCTATGTGTCTTATACTTGTTCTGATACAGCTCAAGATCATTCTAAAGCTATTCAGGAAAGGTTCATTTCTGTCTGGTGAATGTGACTTTTTTAGTATCGATACCTGCTCAAATGAGTATCTAGTTTCTATACTAGTTTTAGTATCAATTAGTATCTGATTTTCGACAACCCTACCAAGGACACAATGACAGCTGTACTATAACTACATAACTAAAATGTCAGTACATCACCCGGCTTTAACGTCCTTTCAAATGGACAGTGTCTGATCTGAACCACATGCTGAAGAATGAGGGAGCGAGAGCACAATTCCACATCACTATTTCACGTCGACTTTCCCCGTTAATCAAACATGAACCCCGCTTGAACCTCGTAAATATCTCGTACAGTTGGCTAAAGCTAAATTAGATCAGCTTTAATGCACTTTTATCAGAGCGCAGAGGTGCTAATTTTGAAGTTTGCTTTGACTTTGCGCTTAGCATTATGTGGTAACAGTGAATAATTTTAAAATCATTTTACTGTAGAAACAAATCTTATATCCCATCAAATTATAGCAAGGAAATTGTTCAAGCAACCTTTCGTTCTGTACTAGATTATGTAGATAAAATCTACATACAGACTTCAGCCTCTACTTTGAAACCTTTAGTTTCACTCTTTCACTCAGCCCTTCGTTTCATAACAGGTAATGAATTTAAAAGCCATCACTGTAAACTCTGTGAAAAAGTAGGTTGGCCATCGCCAACTTCTGTCAGAAGAGAACAACACTGTATAAATGTATTATTGTGAGGGACTACGACTGTAGACTGCCTGAATATCTCACTTGTTTGTTGAACACTGATAAAGGAACTTTTAACACATGATCTCATGACTGTCTACGTCTAAAAACTGGCCGCACTAGAACTGAAACTGCTGTTGGTTATTTTGCTTCCCAAAAATGGAATACATTTCAAGGACATTCAAAACAGGATACACTGGTGCCACTAATGCACTTCATAAATGTTTATCACCAGTTTATTAATCACAACTGCTCCTGTTTTTAATGCTTTAAATGGACCTATGCAGTTACTAGTTTTGTTTGTTTTTTGTTTGTATTGTTCTGCATTTTAACAGGGCGCTCATGTAAAAGAGTCTGGTGCTCTCACCAGGCTCTCTCTGTATATAAGCTAAATGAATAAATAAAAATGAATAATGGCCGTACTCACAGTTGGTGCGCTGCTAGACTTCCTGCTTCAGCCAACTCTGCGTCCCATGGCTCCTCTGCAACAAATTAGAGAAATATTATGACACAAATACAAATATGTTACAAATATTTTAACAACAAATACTTTGTTGTCTACAGAGGACAAGACTGTATTATATAAAATAACTGCAACCTTTGCTATGTTCCTTACAGTCGCATCCTCCTTATACCCCATAAAAATATGATTAAGTGATACAGATTTGAAGTTTTCCAGAAGTTGTATGTTTGTGGGAATGCCCTTATATGGAGCTGCACAGATAATACTGCACAGTTCTCATCTGCACTTAAGCCTCGTGCACTTGACCTCCAGAGATACGGCTTTAAACTTTACAGTGTTGTTGACAAAAGAGGAAAAAAAATGAACAAAACACAAAAACAGCACTGTGAGGAGTTTGTGTCAAAATAACCCCTTAAGTCCATATTGTTATCCCACACAAATGACCACAACGTGCCATGGTATGTCGCAATGCTTATAGAGTGTGATGTAACACATTAGCCGATTCAAAAATACGAAAAATATGCAAACATTGAACGGCAACAAGGTTTTAAGTGTGACAGAAAGTGTACAAGATTAGGGTAAGAAGCTAGGCTGTACTACCATAGTACTACCAGTGTGTACATCTCAGTAACTATGTTACTGACATATTTGATACAATTTGTGGTCAAATATACACTTTTGAAAGGTAATCGTCTCTTGTTTGACAAGTAAGGAACAAAAACAAAGCCAGAAATCAGCTGTGAAGTTTCTGGTTGGACCCGGAAGTGACATCACTGAACTACTCTATAACTTGTCAAGTCAATATAACATTGTCCCCAAACTACAGCACAATAATCATGCATTATTCATGCCAATCTGCAGCATCAGCCCCTCTGACCACCACCAACACTCACACACCACATTCATACTAGGCGAGGTGGGTGAAGTGTTTTGCCTAAGGAAGCCTATAGCCGTTATCCTTAAAAAGTGCACATATCGGTCAGATATCAGTCTATCCTAATTGCAAACACTGAAAATGCTATTTTGATTTGACTGAGAATCTTGCAGCATTTCTGGGGACAACAGACATATCTTTATGTTTTGGGATTACCACTGTAGTTGTCCAGGTTTTGAGGGAGTGCCCATATCACTCAGAACACATTAAAGAGAATTTCATTTTTTGTTTGTTTTTTTAGACAATTTTAGAGTTATGATTATTGTGAGAAGAAACATCACGATTTAACAAATATTCATGATTACATGACATATAGGCCTGTCACAATAATAATTTTTGAAGTGCGATATATTGCTGAAGTAAATATAGACGATATCGATAATTCTGCTTTATGGTTTGGTTTCAGTATTATCTCAAAAAGTATTCTAAATGTACAATATGTTAAATATAGTTGAGCTGTATAAATAAAGCAGAATGCAACAAGTAATTAGTTTGTGTAATTTTAGTTCATAATTTAACCATCTACAGCTCAAATCTTATATTGCAGAAAAAACAACAAAAAATGTCCCACTTGAAGAAAAGAAAAGCTACAAAGAAAAAGTCCCCACGATAAATGTATAATATATTGAACGATAAGTCCATATAGTAATTATCATGACGGGCCTATGGACACATAACAAAACAAAAGTGAAATCCTTCATTTTCTTTCATTCAAATCTATTGTCACTCCTCTTGTAATTGGCCATGTTTGGTTATAAAATCAAACTTTCTTAATGTAACAATAAAGTTACAGTGATATAAACATCCACATAAAAAGCACTACACATTAAGGTTTACATTTTTGGAGTTAAGATAATAATTGAGACCTTTTTAGAAGCAAAATGAGGTCAATATTTATCATGGGTCCATTTTCGTTGTACTAATGGGAAGCTTTTTGTTATTTTTCTATGATTCTAAGATAAGATTTGTGCTGGTCAGGGAATAAATAAAACACTTAAACACAGAATGAAACTCTTTAGTACTTAGTTTGCATCTGTACTGAGTCATAGAAGTTATTAATACAACCTTTTACAAATCTTATCATATAGCCAAAAAATAACCAAATACTTCCCAGTACTACAAAGAAAATGAGCACAAAGTAAATACAGACCCAAAAATTATTGTTCCAGCTTTCATATATAGAACGATAAGTCGATATAAGGATTATCGTGACAGGCCAAGATCTCGTGATTATCTATGTCTAAAAACTGGCTGCTCTAGAACTGAGATGGGGAAAAAGGGCTTTTGGTTATTTTGGCTCATAAAAATGGAGTACATTTGTGTTGCAATAAATCAGTGCAGTGTGATAATCTGGTGATAAACATGTATAATCACGCCTGCACCTGTTTTTAATGTTTTAAATGGACCTATGAAGTTATTTGTTTTGTTTGTTTTTGTTTGTATTGTTCTGTATTTTAACGAGGCGCTCTTGAAAAAGAGTCTGGTTCTCTCATTGGGCTCTCAATGTATAAATAAAGATAAATGAAATAGGCCAGTTTCAATTAATGCTGAAAAGTTTAGAATTGAGATCTCTGGCTTGTAACAGTTTTAATACATTCTTGTAATTGTCTACATGTATTTCCTGGTTAAATAAAACAAAAACAGAAATGATCAGATTCAACGTTTGTGAATTTACCTTTTGGATATTTGATAAATAAAAGTACAATAGGAAAATGTGGCTCTAGTTGCACCCCATCTGGGAGTATGACATCATCACATTCATCTGAAAACCACCAATCGTGACGGGCCCATTATATAATACTCATACAGCTGTTGTTGTTGTGGTTGGTTAAGTTTATGCAGTTGTTTTGGGCAGGTGCCGCACAAAGGCTAAAGGAGTCATTGAAAGTAAAGGTCATGGAGCGGTAATGATTAACCATAGCAGGGTTCAGGTAATGACGAGTTATGACTTTAACAGCCCCACAGCTTGAACTGTACAGATCAGTGGTAATATTTAACACGGCAGGCAACAAACAAGCGTCTCTACTTTATTATTATTGTGAACTAGGGCTAAACGATTTGGGAAATATATCCAATTGGGATTTTTCTGACGAGCATTGCAATTAGATTTGCGATTTATGTTTTAATAATAAGATTCTGTTCAAAATTCACATTTTAAAGAACTGACAAAAAGACTGAAATATGAAGTGACAAACTAACATACAAATCACATTTTAGAACATGTTTGTACAGAGCTAAACTACAGGGCTAGCTGCTTTTAGTCAGAATAAAAACAGGATATTTTGTTGTTTGTGGAGGAAATTATGATACTTAAAAACTTGCATCTAAAAAAATCCCTTGTGATTTGCCAATTATGTCTATTCAAATTTCAACTGCACCCCTATAGTGCCGAATGAATGCTCTATGCAGCAATAAAAAGTGTTGCACTATAACTTCTCCAAAGACATTTATTCAAAATCTCCCAGAGGCTTAAATTGCTGGGAGGGTTCGTACAGTCCACAGCACCTGCATGTGTGAAGATCTGACTATTGGTCACCAGTGAATAGATGATGAATTAGACGAGGGAGTAGAGCTAATATTTCTCCACAAATATGTTATATCTTAAATGTCATTCCAAATGACAGAAAGAAGAAAAAATGTGAAAGGAGCAGAACAAAATGTACCAATTGATAGGCCTACTTTGCAGCTGATGTCACCAACATTCCCTGGGGAGTGAAGCTAACCAAAGGCACTGCTCTGTCTGAAGCTGTGTTAGACTTTAATTTGAGCTTTTTTAACACAATCTGGCCATGAATAACTGACTTAGCTTGAACTACAATGGGTGATTTTTACTGTTAAACAAGTCTCACTCAGATAACATAGTCACAAGCTAGTTAGCTTTAGCCATCAGTTTTTCAGTTAGTCAGTTTCACCTTTTTGTTGAAAATCGAACACCTAAACAGGACCGTGAACGCTCGTATTGATCACAGGCTCCTGAAAATGTGCTGTTTAAATCCATTTTATATTTTTTGTCAGTGCTTGCCATTTGTGGGCATTAGGTCACCATGGAAAGTGATGATCATTCCGCTACAGACATACATGCACAACCCCCCAGCGTGATGTCACTGCAAATCTGCAAATCAACATTCCTTACAAAATACACTCTACATAAGGGCTGCAACGATTAATTGACTAATCGTGAGTAGTTGACTATATATAAAAATGAATCGTAGTCGTATTTTGATAAGAGTAATTATCATCTGGACAATACTGACTCTAAAACACATATGAATAAACTTTATTATAACAGACAGGGGCAGTATTAAATCTAAATGTAAAAAATGATACACATTTAGAAGCCTTGTGTCACCATGTTTCAATCTTTATTTGGTTGATAATGTATTTAAAAAGTCTCAATGTACAATAGAAATAATAGTTTGACTTGTCAAATTTAACTACAGACTAGTCTAAAATAATCGTTAGTTGTAGCCCTACTCTACATGGGGTAGTTTAGTATACATCAGGCCAGTTTGTGTTTATGAGATGGGCAAGAGGAGCTGCGTCTGCTATGTAAACAGTGGCAATGATAGAGGTGCCACCATGCCTTTAAATTTATGTTTATGGCTTCAATATAAACAAAGCAATGGATTGAAATTCAAGTACAACCCCACACTACTGACTTTCTTATTCACAAGCGCTGCTTCCACACATAGTAAAGAACTGTACATTATATGCATTGGGTTTCAGAATGAGGAAAAATTAGGACTGTTGCCATAGAAATTGATAATAAAAAAATATCAAAAGTCCTCAGAACAGAAAGATAAAACCCGAGAATAATTCGGGTTAGTTAGTATGGATGGGATGAGACAATTCCCACAAGATGAGATACAAGACTGGGTCCACAAGAATGAGACAAGGCAAGATTGCGGCATAATTTAATTTATAATAAATAAATAGTTTTCATGTTTCTTTAGATTTTATATTTTTGTTGTCATCACTCAATATTTTTTGTTAGTGCCAAAAGTAAATACATGGGGAATCTCAAAATGATTCTACATGTACACAGCCTTGTGGCAATCTCATCTTGCGAGAGCTTGTCCCCATTGGTTAGACACTGTATTGTCGTGGGTTCTGTCTGAGTTCTTCATTTGTCCTTGTTTGTTCGTCTACTAGATCCAACATTTAATCCCTATGTTATTATCACAATTTCCTGAGTGCAGATGTCAAAACAGTATTCTAAGGATACTTGATTGAGATAGGTAAAGACTAAACTAAACAGATATCTTATTATTATCAATTAACACAATATGGGTTGACAAAGCTTTGCCTTGATGCTTTTAATTTAAGATCTCGGATTTAAACTGAGAATCTGTGTTCAACTTTATCTCTGTTACATTTTACACTGCACCACAGTATGAAGAGCCACTTCATGCCTTAATAAAGGACCCTTTATCTAAAAACACACAACACACTGTTCAAAAGCAGACTTCCAAAACTTCTGCCTCAGGGTTCTCTATTATTTAACTTTGTTTGTGCCAACCCTGTGATATAATTGTCAGGTTTTTAAAGTCATACAATAATACCAACCCTTTAAATCTGTTAAATGACATTCTATTCAATTTTATATCACCTTCGTTAAATGCACAAAAAGAAAACATAAAATAATTCAGATATTTAAGATGAAGTGGAGGTGTACAGTTTGAGGCTAACGTTGATACCAAAGACATGTCGTTATCTAGATACAGTTACCCCCACACCTGCTCACTAATCTGCACATACGGAATGCTTTGTTTTGACCCTTAATGTCACCAGACAACAATAGCTGTCAGATAATGCTGTTCGGATTAAAGACATGCCCCCACGATGGCACTGATCTGCTGCGATTGCTATCTCTGCCCTGTGGCTAGTTAGCATGAAGCTAGCCACTTAGCCTGTGAAGCTTCTTGTTTTTTTGCTTTAATTACTCGCTTGAAATTGGTCCAGTAGCCTCATAACATTGTTTATTAAGTCGATAGGTTCCTGTGTTAAAAGCCAGGTTACTTTATTATTGGTTACGAGTCCTGCTAGACTGGTTTAGCAGACGTACATTACAAAGTTAAGTAGCTATCATAAATGCTGAGGGCTAGCCGGCTTGCTAACAACTGTCACTACCCAATTTGCGTTGCTACCCTTTTGGAACCCGGCGTGATGCGGTTCTGAAATTGCAAAATTGCCATCATTTTAACAGCATAAAACAATAACAATTATTTATTTCCATGCAGTGGCTAGTGGCTGCTACAAACCAGGAGTAAATAATGTTACTGTACAAATGTTTCGCAAAGTTATGCACAAAAATACAACATAAATATTAAATACAAACCGCAGATCTGTTATTCTCTTTCTTCTTTCCGTTTGCATTTCGTGGTCATATATGTACAACACATAAAAAGCGCAAATTATCAATAAAATAGATGAGTTATGTCAGATATAAACAAGATCGATCAGTGACAAACTAAAATTTGATGTTATCTGTCCTTCTGAGTTGCCGTAGTGAAGATGGCAGATAGATTTACGCATGCGCAGAACCTGTTTGGGAACAAATCGGGCAGCGAAAAGCAGCTGTAGTTTTCGGCCTTGTGCAAGCTAAAGCTAACCAGTTTGGTTCAGTGTACAGAATACAATGACTGCGTCCTCGTCTAAAGCAAAGAATAGACGTGTTTGAACTTACCAGATGTGCAGGTCCGTCTTCACCTTATATGTCCTTATATTCCTGGAGGTTGTCGGTAAAATGTCCATTCGCACAGGCCCCGGTCAGAGCGGGTCAGTGCAGCTCTCTGGACATGACTGGTACAGCAGCGGAACAGGCGACAGGCGCGCCACCCCAGAGCCGCTTTGCTGAGTAATGAAACGCTTATCAGAGTTACAAGATAATAAAGCTAATAACAATAATCTCATAATAAAACGTCACTTTGGGAAAAATTACATGATACTGCAAGACATATTTGCACATTTTCCCAATATAACGTAAGGTTTTAAACTTTTAAGGGCACAGTAGCCTAAACAAACTAAATGTATCGAAAGTTATTATATATTTCTTTCTTTCTTTATTCTTTATTTGTCAGGGACCATGAACAAATTCATTAATTAAAGGAAAAAAATATCACAGGGGACTGAAAAACATTGCGGATTTCTGCAGAATCACAGCGAAGCACTAAACTCTGTTAATCTGAGGTGAGATAAATTTGATTTTATCTGTAAATGATAGGTGACCAGTGAGCTCCTTCATTTCACATGTGTCACTGAAAAAAATAACCTGATTGCATGATCACGTTTGTTTGGGCTTGAGGCGCAGCAAAGGGTATCTGTATAAAAAATACAGAGAGATCATTCTGGGAAAGCAGCTACAGTAAAGTGCTCGGGATATCACTCTTTCATGTTTGCAGACTCTGTGGAGGAAACAATTTCAAGTCTTAGAACACTTCCCACGCTCTTGTAGATGGATAGTCATGCTAACAAGTATCATGCAAACAGCCCTTACATTAACCCTAATTTCAAATAAAGAAAACACAAACATGTGTATACAATGACTGCATTCTAGATCAGAAAGCGTGTCAAATCTTTAAATGGTCTTATCCTGGATCCACACTGCAGTGTAGAGGCTCTTGTAACTGTCCTGTTATATTTGAATTTTCCCTCCGAGAGTTTTGGGAAGTGGAATCCCGAGGGAGGAGCTACACCACAAATGATAACAAAGTCATGTTTTCTCAGCCTATTTTAAAACATGCAGATTCAACATCAGTCACAATCAAATGATCTTTGTCAGACTTTTTACGAATCTTTGTAAGATTCATTAAAAAAAGTTATTGTTGCCAAATTTGTGTTTGCAATTTGAGCAACCCCACTTATTTTTCAGTCTGATTTTTACTGACCATATATAAACGCGTCCACTGTTGCTTTTATTATGATTTATCTGGTCTAGAACTTGATGAAATATTCAATCATTTGAGAACTAGCGGTCTTAGATCCATCGCTACAGCTGAAATAGACAGCCATGCTAACATCTGCTCCTACACATAGAGCTTACAAACCCCAAAACGCCATATTAGAGCGAATTATTGCATTTTAGGATTAGGACGGTGCATTCTCAGAAAGGTCATGCACATTCCTTTACCATGTGCTGTCTATATAAAGCCAGCACTGCAGACATATAGAGAGATTTTTGATATTGTAAAATCTTGTGTAGCAGAGAGGAAATAATTTTTTACAAGTTTAATGTGTGTTATGGTCAGACAGAGCTCTTGTAAAGATAATACACTTAAAATATTATTGTCTTAATTTTTTTTATAAATTGTTACTGCAGAGATTGTGACATTATTTGAGTCTGATAACTGCCTCCTCTGCTCTCAAAACTACTTTCACTAGATTCATAACCATACATTTTCTTTTTGGCCTTCCTCTAGGTCTTTGTTTTCTAAGCAGAGATACAAGGACAGATTATGATAATGTTTTTTGTATTGAATTTGACATATTTATGATTTTTTTGGAAGGATTTAAATAATAATCACAATAATTATCAAAATATTGATCCACAAGAGAAATGGCTTAGGCACAGTGGCTTAAAAATACAATACATAAACAAATGTTTGGCAAAAAAAAAAAAATGTGCAAAAGAATTTTAAAGGGTTAGTCATACCACAAAAATCAGCTGTTTTTAAAGGTGCACTATGTAACTTTTCTGGTCGAGGATCCACCACCTGCTTGTCTCCATAGAGATGTTATTGCTTTGCCTGGAATGTTTCACAGTTTGGTATTTAGGCTTAACTGTCTCCATGGCGACAAACACGGGACACCACCAGGTCAAGGCACAGATTAACGCCCATTTTTCCAAGGCATTTTTGAGCAATAAAACACTTTTAATTGAATACATGATAAGAAAGCTGCTAATTAAGGTTAGGGTTAGGTCACTCGCTGGGCTGTGGAACACTCAAGGCAAAACAAAAACATCCATCTCTAGAAAAGTTACATACGGTGTACCTTTACTTTTACTAATTCAATATTTGACTATGGCATGTACAGTATTAGCATCTGTATTCGGAAAAGTCTTGAGTGAATGCTTTTTAGCTAAGTTCAGTCACCACATGTACTTTGTTCTATATATTGCTTTGGGACCCCAGCCATCCACTGCATGAGAAAAAGCAGGTTTTATCGAGCTGGATTTGAATAGAAACAGAAGACAGAAGCTTGGGGCAGTTTTGTCAACTTTTAAAACCGCAACATAAATTCACCACATATGGACTTTTAAGACTGTAGGGATGTTTTCAATTTGTCATTTATGATCTCTGCTTGTGCTATGGTTTGAAGGCATGATTAAACCCTATAGAACCTTACACTGGATGGAAACAAGGTGATAATAATTTTGAAAAAACTGTAATAAAATGGATTGGGCAAGATTTAAAGAGAATTCATATATACAGCTCAAAACGTAGTGATATTAATATAGTGCTTAAAGGCTTATACAACTATATTACGCATTACGTCACCTGTTAAAACCTGCAGGTGCACAAAGGAGGGAAACAACTTAACCAAAAACAAGAACGACTGCATAGAAGTCTTGCATTATTCATTCACTCCATTCTCAGTGGTGGTATAAGATAGTATTGTAGTTATAGTTGCCCCAGGGTAGACTGACAGAAGTGAGCCTGACAGTCTACGCCCCTCCGATCATCACCAATCACTCACTCACACACTGCATAGGCAAGTTGGGTGAAGTGTTCTGCCTAGTGTTCTGGACACAACAATACTAGAACCACTGCTGCTCCACTGTGGTACCTGGTATTCCCAGTGGTCTCCCATTCAAGTACAAACCAGACCCGGCCCTGCTTAGCTTCTGAGATCAGACGAGAATGGGAATTGTCATGTTGGTATGAAGTGTTAGCCCCACCCCCTTCTCTCACTCTGATGTTGAACTATAACAGAGAAACCACTGTCTGAGATAGTCACAGGCTTCTGTTTCTATATTTTTTATCAATAATGACTCAGGAAAACGCTAACCATAAGTTGCCCAACTCATTCATTCACATAATTTATCTTTATTTCTACAGGGAGAGCCCAATGAGAATACTCAAAATAACCAAAAGCTTTTTTTTCCATTTTCAGTTCTAGTGCGACCTAGAAGTAGATAAGCATGAGATTTTGTATTAAAAGTTTCAGTATCAAAGTTCAAGAAACAAGTGAGATATTCAGGCAGTTTATCAAGTAGTCTCTTATACATACCTTATATACAGTGTTGTTCTCTTCTGACAGGTGATGGCCAACCTACTTTTTCAGAGAGTGAACAGTGATGGGTTTTAAATTCATCACCTGTTATGAAACAAGGGGCTGAGTGAAAGAGTGAATCTAAAGGTTTCAAAGAGGCTGACCTCTGCATGTAGATTAAATTTATATTATGTCTCCATAATCTAGAACAGAAAGAAAAGTTGCATGAACAATTGTTTCTCCTCTCTTGTAGTTTTCTGTCTTGATCCAAAACTTTGATTCCACATATTGCCCTGAAATAGAAAGCACATGTCCATCAATGTGATGGACAAATGTGACGTAAAATGAAAGTGTGAATGCACCCGCCCATTCATCCAAAACATACCCAAAAATCTAGCCTGAGACTGAGACCCCCAAAAGGACCATGCAGCAGACTCAGGACCTGAGGAAAGAAAATCATGTCACCAGTACATCAGGTTTAATATTGTTTATGAAAAAGGTTCTTGTTAGGGCCATGGCCTACTGCCACAGTCATTAATAATTCAAAATAAAATATATCTTTTGAATGTGAAAAAGTCCTTGTGTTGCATTTAACAGATATTTACATACAACCAGTCAAAAGTTTGGACACATCATCTCATTCAATGTTGTTTTTACTTTATTTTAACTACTTTTAACTTTTTTTCTTTACCACATAATTCCATATATCTTCCTACATATATTTGATGTCTTCCATATGTATATAAAATGTAAAAAGTTGTAAAAATAAAGTAAAACTAAAAACACTGAATGAGAGGGTGTGTACAAACTTTCACTGGTAGTGTATATATCCTTGTTTGGAAGATTACACTATGTTTCTGTCTCTTTTTGAGGCCTTGTTAATAGTTTTATTTATGGACACTATTTGGATATTGATATATCTACTACTTTTAGCTCTTTGCTGTGTTACAGACAGAAGAGAACGTGTATTGGCCCTGGGACAGTAGCTGTACTGTAGAAACACTGACCTCACATCACCTCATTCAGGAAAACCACTCTCTGCTGCTAGACTCATGTCAGGGTAGATTTGTGCAGTGCAAAAACTCTATTTGAAATGACTTGAGTTCAGAATGATGCTTTTTATTATAGTCATTTTGACATGTGAGTTATAGGTCTAGATGTCATGCAGTACTTGTTTTGAAGTATTTCTGAATGGTTTCTATTTTCTTGTTCTTGTTATTGAATAAGATATTTTTTTTTCAATTCACAGTATATTAGAACATGTTATTGCTTTGCCTGGAAAGTTCCACAGCATGGCATTAAACTTGCTTTTTTTTTTTTGCTCAAAAACACCTTGAAATAATCTGTATTCGTACAGAGATGTGACACGGTAACTTGGTCTGGTGTCATCAGCTTGTCTGCGTGCGTTTAATGCTGTACTGTGGAACATTCCAGGCAAAGCAGTACGATTGTTCTCCATCAGAAAATTTGTATCGTGCACCTTTAAATGAATCAGTTGAAAGATGCTGTGTAAATGTTTCTCCAAATACTTTTTTACTCTTAAGTGAGTAATTTCTTGAACCAATACTTTGTACTTATGGTTGTCAAAAGTATCGAAAATCAGATACTAATAAGATACTAAAACTAATATCAAAACTAGATACTCCTTTGTGCAGGTATCGATACAAACAAATGTCACATTTACAGGACAGAAATGAACCTTTCCTGAATATCTTCAGAATGATCTTGAGCTGTATCAGAACAAGTATAAGACACATAGACTAGTATATGCCCATGGACCACTATGGAACCTACTGGACGACTGAGAGTTACACAGATATAAGGCCGCATGGTAATGTAAAATACAGTACTACGATTTAACGTTGAAAATCACATTCTATTGTCTAAAGAAAAAGTGTTTTTTGATTATCATCATGGTATCAGAATCAGTATTGAGTATCGAGTGTATTCCTTAATATCAAAATCGAGTTTGAAATTTGAGTATCATGACTACACTATTTGTACTTCTATTTGAGTAATATTATTTTGATGTAATGGACCTCTTACTTGAATACAGTATCTACCCACCTCTGTATTAGGCTTTATTATCATTTTAGACACATTTAGATGAGACGGCATATATTAGGTAAGCACCATAAAACTTTAATGGAATTTATAGAACAACGCTGAAATACTTGATGCCGCGCAGAAGCTGAGGGGAGTTTTGTAGTGTGGGCCAAACACATAACATGAGTTTATTATATGAGAGCTGCAGCCGGAGACATAACATTCACCTGTGTTCACATGCAGGAGGGTACGGGAGGACAATGAGGCCAAAAGTGATACGATAATGGAATAAAAGTCACACAGGGATACAGTTTGTGAATATACAATGCTCTCTGCATAAACCGTTTTATTATGCTGTTAGCATGCTAGTTGTTGTTGGCTTTATAGTGACGGCAAAACTACGCTTATAAACTCATCGTGGTGAATACCTATAAGTCGCACTTTTTTTCATAGTTTGGCCGGGGGTGCGACTTATACTCAGGTGCGACTTATATGTGAAATTATTAAAATATATAATTTCACATCTTCGTTATTGTCACACTGACAACTGCGTGAGGGCGCTCCAATGAGGCCAGCCTTGCAGAAGCGGCAGCAGCGCTTCATCTACTTCCAGAGCGGCGCTTCATCTACTTCCAGAGTGGGCGGAGTTGTTCAGAAGCGACACCGAGGATAAAGAATTCAATGGATTTAGTGATTTGGAGCGAGATCGAGAGTAAACTTGTTAGCTTGTTTTTTATGCTTTAGTTATCTGAGTAACTGTTAATATCTTACGTTAACATACCAGACACGTATTCAGTTTGTTGTCTATGCTTCATGTAGCTCCACCAGAAATGTTACACAGTGCATCTTTAAAGCCCCTTATATTAGTATCCACCTTTGCTTGTGTAATTACCAGTATTATTCACTTCTTAACAGTGCACTCCTCTTTTTTGAATGGCCATAATTTTGTACTCAGTCAAATGTTTCCGACACCGGTAAAACCCATTTAAATCTTGTTGCACAACATCCAAACACTCAGTCTATGGAGATCACAGAGGAAGCCACAGCTTGTTGCTATTATGTCCAATGTCTTTTCTGCACAGATATCTGTCATCGCATATTTCATCCCTCCACTTCAGTTTTAACTTGGGTTTTAGGAAAAATGACACCTATCTTATCAACTTCTTTTAACCCACAAAACATCTGGTTAAAGTTAGCCCGTAAACTTAAGGTCAGCATGACTTGTATTAAAGGAGCTGTATTTTTTTCCCATGCTTGTATTTGAGCGAAATATGTCTTGCCCTAGTAGAGATATTGTATAAGCAGCTTTTGAGGTCAAAATAAGTCTGCGCGTGCTGTCTGTATCTAATTATAAAGAGTTTTATTGTCAGAGAATGAGGACAGGCACGTTAGCTTGCTAGTTGTTGTTAGCTTTACCGTGACAGCAAAACTCTGCTCTGGTCTGTGAAAGTTGTGAAAAGTGCTTATAAACTCATTGTGGTGAATAATTAGGATGCTCTGAATTCATAAGGTCAGTGAGGAATAACTTTGGACCACTGCAAACTGTTTAAAATGGACTAGTTCTGTTTTTCATGCACAGCACCTTTAATAAAACATATTCAAATGTCCCTTTTTCACCACCTAAAGTTCTTGCACTTTGAGCTTTTTGTTATTATGTTGTTCATCTAAAACAAGTACGGCTACACTGAGTTGTGTGGAGATTACTTTTCCTAGAATGTTCTGGAATGCATTAAAATTATATATCTATGGAGACAAGCTGATGCTGTAAATATATTATTGCAGCTTGTGTTGTGTCATTAGTTGTGCTGTTATGATAAAGAAGTCAGCTAGTTTTGTCCTGATTTGGACTTGACTTAGATCTGGTTCAGTCCTGGTTTTGAACTGATTTAGTCCTGGTTTAGTCCTGACTATGTCCTTGTTCAACATCATGGTTTAGACAGAAATATTACACACACAAAAATGTTTTCACATTTTAAAACACTTAATACAATAAATAAATAAATGTTTTCCTCTGATCTAATTTCCTCGGTCATTTATCACAGTTTCACTTGAAACTGAACCCAACCGAATCCAAACAACAACATCTGAGTCTTGGTCCCCAAAGTCTTTAAGACAAAAAGTGCGAGTTACGTAATCTGTGAGAGCAAAAACATTGTATTCTCAAGAATCAACATGTGTACAGCATGTTTTGAGCCCTGGTTTAGTCCTGGTTTAGTCCCTCTTTAGACCAAGTTTAGCCCTGTTTTTGGTCTTGGCTCATTTCTGGTTTAGTCCTTGGTTAGACCAGATTTAGTCCAGTTTTTTATCTGGATAAAAAACTGGTGGTTTTGTAAAGTAATTGTTTACAATTAGTCTTACTGTTTGAAATTAGTCCTAGAATCGTTTTTCCTGGTTTCGATTAGTTCTGCTGAAGACCTTGTTCAGGCCTGGTTTAGTTCTGGTTTACTCCTGATTTGAACATTATACTCTGAAACTCATTAAAGCAAACTATATACTATATTCTTTAGGGAAACTAGGCTGGAAAGTTTGATTCTCACTGCTATAAATTTCAACAGTTTTAAGACAACTTTGACAAATGATTCAACAGCCGTGAAACGCTATATGCTCTGGGAGACGTTTAAGGACCCAATTAGAGGCTGGGAAATTTACCAACTGCTCAAGTGTCTCTGTTCCTGCTGTGACGAACTGGACCAGGACTAAATCAGCTTTAACAGTATATGCTAGAATATATAATTGTATTTGTTTTGGGAATTGTGCCAGACAATTTAAATCCCCAATGTTAGATTAATTGATTCAAGACCTGTACAATTTTTTTTTTTATTTGAGCAAAATGTGTCTTGCTCCAGTGCAGATATATTGTATAAGCAGCTCTTGAGGTCAAAATAAGTCTCTAAGTGTACCGTCTGCATCTAATTATAAAGCTTTTTTACAGTCTGAGAATTAGAAAGTGGGCATTAGCATGCTAGTTGTTGGTAACATTTCTGTGGCGGCAAACTCTGCTCTGGTCTCTGAAAGTTGTGAAAAGTGCTTTGAAAGTCATCATCGCGAGTAATTAGGATGCTTTGAATGCATAAGGTAAGTGAGGAATAACTTTGGACCACTGCAAATTGCTTAAAATGAACTAGTTCTTTTTTTCATGTTTTTAAGACAGTAAAAATCAGGTATAGCGCCTTTAAGATTGGTTTTGAGTCAGTGAAGCGTGGAAACCCTCCAAACACAAATGGACAAATTGAGCAAAGTACATTCTATTTGTTTCCTTATGTAGTACATCCTAAAATCACTGAATTAATTAAAAGTAGACACAACTCCCAAAGCTCAAATTTCAGAGCAGCCCTCACGTTTTGGACTGGGGACCCTTCTCTGCATGTTTTGTCATTCAGAATGTTTCACAGTGAGTTTAAATAGTCACAGCTGAGGGGGCCTAGACATTGTTCAATTGGACAAAGATTTAGATTTGACAAAAATTTAGATTAAAAGCACTGTACTTGATTTTTACAGTCTTAAAAACATGAAAATCAGAACTTCAAACAAATCACGGTTTGAAGTTATTCCTCACTTACCTTATGCATTCAGAACATCCTAATTATTCACAGTGATGAGTGTATAAGCGATTTTCACAAACAAGAGCAGAGTATGCTGTCATGGTAAAGCTAACAACTACTAGCATGCTAACCCGCACGCTCTTATTATTGGACAATAAAAAGCTTTATAATTAAATGCAGACAGCACACTGTGGACTTATTTTCATCTCAAGAGCTGCTTATACAATGAATCTGTGCTGGAACAAGACACATTTTGCTCAAATTAAAGATGAAACCTTAAGCATAAATCCATCCATTTATTAGTGTCTTTTAACAAAAACAACTAAAACCTCTGATTTCATGAGAATTACATGTCTGTGTGTGCTAATATGAGCTTTCACACACATTCAGACTACGGTAATTATAAATTTACTGATAACAACTGTGATTTCAATTTCATTTGATATATTTTATTCACTGCCTACTTTGGGTTGCCATGATTACACTGCTAAAGCCAGCTAGTATGTGTCTTAATTATATATGGCAGCTATGGTACCCCAAGCTGTGATTGTAGTTAAGTTTTAAATCACTGTAAGCACATGTTACATAAACTTTAAAGGAAGTGTTCATCATTATAAAAACAAGACTCACCAAACCAGATGTTACCTCTTCATAATCTCCATTGTCAGTCTGCATAATCAGCCTCGTATGTCTCTGTCACAGCTTTACATTAGATCATCGTCAGCCATCTTGGTATGGTCAACTCTCTTCCTCTCTGCACATGTTTCTGTTTAAACTGTAATTTCTGGGTATTGTCTGGACTTTAACATTTTGACACATACAAAACAAGCAGATAGTAGCAGGACAGTTGTTTATTCTGTAACAAATATATATAGTGTCTGTACATCAAGGCAGTGTTTGGCAACCACATCATTCACAACATGAAAATATGAGATGTCTGGTGATTTAGATACAAAACAGAGCTGCAATTTAATTTTTTTACTTAATAAATGTTGCTAAAGCAGTGGTGTGGTTGAAGTAGTCCAAATAGTAAACCGTGTCCTAGTCAAATCCATTTAAAGGTACAGTATGTATCTTTCTGGAGGTCGCACGTTATCTGCATGATTCCATGGAAATAGTAACTTAAAACCATACTTCACAACACTGTCCATGGAGATAGATATGTTTTATGTTATACTGTGGAATATTATAGCCAAAGGAACAATGTTTTCATGGAAACAACAGGAGAAAGCTCATCTCAAGGCCAAATAAGAGTCAGGTTTGTGGAGATGCACAAACCTGACAGTAAGGACACGTTTTTTTCAGTGCAATAAAAACATCCAAAATGAAAAAAAAAAAAAAAAGTTTTTATTTTAGTCTATATTTTGACTAAAAAATTTCATACTGGGGCTTTAAAGATGCAATTTCGGGGTCTGCCACCTGCGTGTCTCCATGGAGGTGTTATTGCTTTGCCTGGAATGTTCCATTGTTTGGAATTAAACTTATGTATCGCACATTTATTCAAATACAGACGTTTTTATTGCAAACAAAACAAAACAAAACAAAAACAAACAAAAAAAAACAACAAAAAAAAAACTTAAAAAACATGGATTCTACCTATGACCGTGTTTAATCCTGTGCTGTAGATAGAACATACATGAATAGACAGTAACTTCTTCATGGAGACAGGCAGGTGGCAGACTCACTACCAGAAAGTTACTTAGTGTACCTTTAATGGAATAAAACCTGGACATAAACCAGATCTAAATCAAGACTAAACCAGGACTAAGCCCAGACTAAACCAGGACTAAACCAGGCTAAACCAGGAATCAAGACTAAACCAGGACTAAGCCCAGACTAAACCAGGACTAAACCAGGACTAAACCAGGACTAAACCAGGACTAAACCAGGACCAAACCAAGACTAAACCAGGACAAAACCAGGACTAAACCAGGGCTAAACCAGGACCAAACCAGAACTAAACTAGGACTAAACCCAAACTAAACCAGGACTAAACCCAGGACTAAACCAAGACTAAACCAGGACTAAACCAGGCCTATTTCACAACTTAAACAGGGGCCATAACAAAACCAATACCCTGCTGTTCCTCAAGAGGCGGTTGGGCATCTGTTTTAAAGCCTGAGACCCGGAAATACTTTTGGATTTCCCTGGGGCACTGGTGGGGGAGGTCTGGGGAGGGGGGAGTTTGTCAGTAATTATGCAGTCCAGATTGTTTTGACCTTATCAATTGAATGCCCCTCTATCCAACCATATCCATTGGTTTCTGAATGATGAAAAATGAAGACTGTAACCATAGCGATTAACAATTTAAAACTAAATATAATATCTTTTGTCCTTAAAGTCCTCAAAACGTTGCATATTACAAAAAGCTGAAATCCATGAATAGCCGAACAAAGTGTCACACAGATATAAAGTTGAGAATCCCACAAACAATATAATTAAAAATAAACAAAAATACATTAAAACCCATGCAGAACTGTTATTGTGAACTGCAGAGTCTGTGAGGACATACACACAAAAGTTTCACACAGGTTACATACACTTCACACTTCAAACTTGTATTTTAAACATAACACAAGCCCTCATTGTTTTGACTGAGTACCAAACCTTCATTAAAGGCACTGTACCTGATTTTTATCGTCTTAAAACTGCGAAAAACAGAACTAGTTAATTTTAAAGTTTTTAGTGGTATTCCTCACTTACCTTATGCATTCTGAGCATCCTAATTATTCACCATGATGAGTTTATAAGCACTTTTCACAACTTCATGAGACCAGAGCAGAGTTTTCCTGTCACAGTAAAGCTAACAACAACTGGCATGCTAATATGCACATCCTGGTTATCTGACATTGCTTTCTATCTGCACACAGTACACAGCAGACTTATTTTGACTTCAAGAGCTGCTTACACAATATATATGCACTGGGGCAAGACATTTGGTCAAATACATGTGAAATAATCAGGTACAGGTTCTTTAAACGGTTATATTTGTTGGCGATATTGTCTATTTACATAAACAAAACTTGTTGGGTTGTAATATAGACCCCAAAGACAAAAGCATAGAAATAGTTATGTCACTCAATAGTTATTGTGAAGTCATAGTCAGGTCTTTGCATAGAAGTCACACAAATTTGGCAAAACACTGAAGAATTTTAAGTTGTATACTATTGTCCATTAAAAATTGTTCAGGGGCTTATTTTCATAGATTGGGTTGGACTATGGATAAATAACAAATAGAAAATGTAGAAAAGAGATTTCTCAGTGGTTGAAATGAAATGTTGAAGCTCATCATTCATAGTCGTCTCATGAATCTTGCGGCTCAGTGCTCTAATGTCCACAGTTATGGTCTTGTGAAATAACATGATTTCTGATGCAGTTTCCAAGTGAAACCAATCATGCCAAAGAATGCTAACTATTTTGGCACTTCAAAAACAGCAGTAAACCATATGTTTATGACCCAGAGTGCATGTAATACCCAGTGTCAGAAGCCTTAAACAATGTTACAATACTGTACCAATGTTGTCTTTATTAGATGCTACTGTCTGTCCACAGTGTAAAACTGAGCTGGTGTGCAGGTCAGAATTCTAAGGTAGAATTCAAAGTGAATGCTGTTTATTTACCTGGTTTATGTTTTTTTTTAGCTGAAATCTTTAATATCTCTGTCTGTTAAGGTCTGCCATTATTCAAACAAAGAGGTATCACTGCTTTGCCTGACCAGTCCAGAATGATATCTGTATTATTTATACAGAGGGATATAAGTCTGGTCTTTATGCCCTCAACTGTGTCAGACCCAAACGTGATCGTCCAATCAGATTTGTTTATTTTAGTGATACATGTGAAATGAAGGAGCTCATTGGTCTCCCATCATTTTGAACAAACTCAAATTGATCTCATCTCAGATAAACAGGGTTTAGTGCTTCACTCATTGATTCTGTAGAAATCTGCCATGTTTTTCAGTCCCCTGTGATATTTTTGTTCTTTTTTTTCCTTGTAAGCAGACATATTTGTTTTGATACGGACAGACCATGCATGTCCCTGTTTGGCTAATCAACCTGTTAATCATGCCCATCTGAACTCTGGGAGATTCACTGGTGACCCGACTCACATTTTCGTTAAGTCTTGAAGAAGTGTATTCTGACTCCTAGGCAAAAGACTGCTGTCACTTGAAGGACCCAGGGACTACAATGGCAACATTTTGAGTCCAACACTAAAAAAATAATGTTAAGAATAAACAAGATTTAAGTTTTAAGTTTGGTTAATTCTTTCCAAAAACAGTGAAACACCCATAGAGTTATGCAATTATCATTTTACAGAATATCATGAACACAACTTAGTATAGTGTACAAATTGGGTCACTTCTACAGAGAACACTTGGATGAAATGTGTTTGTCTCCCTCTGCTGGCAACAATGGGGAGTGAAGCATGTTGAAATAGGGAATTAGCAGCATGTCTATTAGCAACATAATGCTAACATGATTTGTAGCAAAGGAAATCACCAATAGCAACAAATCCAGTGAGGATATACTACGTTAGCAAAAACTATGAGTACTTCTAAATTAGAGTCTTTGAAGGTTTTGAATGTTGCTGACGACTAAGGCACAAATATTGGTTAAAAATAGTCTCTTTTAAGGCTGCACAATATATCATAGTTGAATCAAAATCGCAATTTGAGTTGGCGCAATTATCAAATCTGCAATCATTTGGATAATAGAATGTCCTCTGCAAATAACAAAATACCCTGACTTTGTATAGAAAATGTCTTGTTGTACCTGTAGCATAGACCTCTACAAACATGTTCTGAAATGCATGGGATTCTTGTATTAGTTTATCAGTTCATATGTTAGTTTTCTCTCAGATGCTAATGCTCCTGGGGTTGTTTACAACGTGCACTCTTAACAGAAACCTGTTTTTTAAAAGTATATCGCAAATCTAATCACAACTGCAATACTTGTCCAAAAAGAATTGCTATTATATATTCTGGTATAGCTCAGGTTTGTCCGTAGTGTCCAAGTATGTGGAGAGGGGTGCTGCGGCGACAGAAGCAGATGGCGTTGAAGAAGTGGCAGTGGCAAGAGGCCCAGGAGTCGCAGCACCCATCTTGGGGCAGACAGCTCTGGGTTAGCTGAGAGCAGCGCGGGGTGGAGGGTTTGGAGGCGGGCTTAGGAGCAGTGGGGCGCACTGGGAACTTATTGGGTTTCTGCATGAAAAAAATAGATATTAGTTAATAATAAATAGGGCAGATTCTCAAACTGTGGTACACAACTTTGTCAAGCTACACAAGGTGATATGCAGAGTCTAGTATAGCAATTGTATAGTACTATCTTAGACCTGGTTTAGTCCTAGTTTAGATCTGGTTTAGCCCTGGTTTGGCCCTAATTTAAATCTGGTTTAGCCCTAGTTTAGACCTGGTTTAGCCCTAGTTTAGACCCGGTTTAGCCCTAGTTTAGAAATTGTTTAGCCCTAGTTTAGACCTGGTTTAGCCCTAGTTTAGATCTGATTTAGTCCTAGTTTAGACCCAGTTTAGCAATAGTTTACACCTGGTTTAGTCCTAGTTTAAACCTGGTTTAGCCCTAGTTTAGGCCCAGTTTAGCCCTAGTTTAGATCTGGATTTACCCTGGTTTAGCCCTGGTTTACCCTAGTTTAGATCTGGTTTAGCCCTAGTTCAGATCGGGTTTAACCGTAGTTTAGACCTGGTTTAGTTCTAGTTTAGATCTGGTTTAGCCCTGGTTTGGCCCTAATTTAGATCTGGTTTAGCCCTAGTTTAGACCTGATTTAGCCCTAGTTTACATCTGGTTTAGCCCTAGTTTAGATCTGGTGGTACTTTAAATATTTTCTTGGGTGGTACTTGTAATGAAACATTTCATAACCACAGGTATATGGCATAGGGCTGGTCCTATATGATTATACAATTTATTTTTGTCAATACCAATATCTGATATTTGCCTTGTTGTGGCGATGCCCCATATTTGCTGATATCAATATTACATAAATCAGTTCACCTTATTCAGTAAGTTGTATTATTTTGCATGGGGCTGCCAATCTCAACAGCAGATAAGTTCTATAGGGACTACAGAGCCGTTTTAAACCCCCCCAGAGATTCGTGTGACTTGTGTTGACTTGTTGGTCACATGAACATTACACATTTTACACAAATCACCGTACTTTATGACATATTTTAGCTTAAATTATGTAATCCTAAAAAATATTGACTATAAATAGTCAAAACTATTAAAACTATAGAGATGGATAAGTTTAATGTCATTCTGTGGAACATTCTAGCAATTATCTCCGTGTACAAGATTGTTTAGCAGCAGTAGTTGATTGACTGTTTGATTTCTCTTCCTGGAAACTCAAAATGACATTCAAATGTCCTCACTCTCCCCTCACAGATTTACGGCCATTTTGTAAACTTGAGTCTTTGAACTGGCTGCGTATGTTTCCTGTTATAAAGCTGAGAAAATGAAATACGTTCTTCTTACCGTGGATACATGGATCCTCTGCCTTTCGTACTGGCCTCTCCGTGCGAATATGGATCTCTGCCTCTGTGCTGCATTCAAAGTCCGCACTAAAAACAACAAGCAAAACCACATGTGCCAAAGATGTTAAAAATGATTTTGTTCTGGCACTTTCTGCATAAATATTCACAGTGAAATATCATGACAGTATTACCAGATGAGGCGCTGCAAAACCACATAGTTAAATTACGTAACTGGATTCATGTCATCTTGTTTTGTTGGACTAATTTTAATTTAATTTCTAAGACAGTGATTATCAAACTTGTTTCAAAGTACATCATTTGTCATTTTCAGTGTGTTGTTTTTAAATTAAATTATATGATATTGTGAGGTACACTTTGTTAATTAAAGTGGGACTACACACCTAAACTACATTACAAATAGAGCTGGGCACTTCTTGGAGGACTAAAGGGGAGAGTGAGGGGGGAGAAGGGGCGGAGTCTGGGGGTATAAGTAGCAGCATGATTGGTTTAACAGGTATCCATATTTCAGACTCCGCCCCTACAGCCAGATGTTTGTAATCAGATACACCTGGCTGCAATCAGGGCAGTTCTGTGTGATGTCGCATAGTACTTGATTTTTTGTATTTTTCTTTTTTTTCTATTAAGCCACCATATACACAGTTTAGTAGTGAAAAGGTGGATTTAGTTTTAGTCCCACTTCAAGTACAATTTTCTCACTCAGATAGGTGGATAATTTTGCTTGTTTACTATTACTACTTCTAGACCAAGTTACAAGTCAGATCTGTGGAGAGGTCAGCCTCACAGTAAGAATGTATGTTTTTCAAGATGACAGATAAAACCAACTGTATTGGATCACTGCAAGATAGATCAGTTTGATGCCATAATGTGGACTGCTTAAAATACCTTGAAAAACTTGGAAAAACAATTTTTACTGAGAGTGGGGTTGCCTCTCCATAGATCGGACCTGTAACTTGTTCCGGTGGCTTCCATGGAGATAGTAGGTGTAATGCCATACTGTGGAACATTCCCAGCAAAGCAATAACATCTCCATGGAGATAAGCACGAGAAAAGTGTACCTAACCCGTTTTGTTTTTTTTTCTGATTGATCCATCCTTTAATTATTGCCACAAAATCCTCATCAAAGTGTTGTGTGCACTGGAAATGTGCAAAGGATCATGGTCTTTGTAGTTTCATAGTCTTTACCTTTACGCTATAACAAATCACATTTTAGACCTATGTGAGGCATTTTTACTATTATTTTGCGAAACCTTTAATATTACGATATCACTGTGTTTCATTTAAGTTATTTGAAAATTTTGGTTTTGATCTCATCTATACATAGCTGTAATGTGCCTGGTTATGGCTTTAATTATTGACTTTCCTCAAAATGTATTAAAGAAACTGTATGTATGTATATATGTATGCATGT
>JACM01011065.1:0-16496 GCA_000787095.1 Periophthalmodon schlosseri | reverse complement strand
CCTCCTCTCTCTCTCCTCTCTTCCTCCCCTCTCCCTCCCCTCTCTTCCCTCTCTGCCTCCTCTCCCTCCCTTCCTCTCCTCCTTCCTCTCTCCCTCCTCTCTTCTCTGGGACAGTATCAGGTTGGCCCTCCCTTATAGCAGTATAGAGATAAGGCCCCTCTCTCCGGTGCAGCTGCTAAATCACTTTGTCACTTTATAGCACAAGCCACCCGCACGGCACTGACCCAAGAGTGTGTCCCCAGCACGGAGGGGCAGAGAGGAGAGACAGAGGGAGAGGGGGATGAGAAGGAGAGAGAGAGAACACAGGGAGAGGAGAAGGAGGGGTAGTGAGAGAGAGAGAGGATGATGAGAAGGAGGGAAAGAAAGAGAGAGAGGGAGGGAGATGAGAGGGAGGGAGACAGAGAGAGGGAGAGGAGAAGGAGGCATCAAGGGGGGGTGAGGGACGGAGAGGGGGAGAGGTAAAAAGGGAGGGAGGGAGAGGAGTGAGGGGGGTAAGAGAGGAGAAAGGAGGGAATGAGGGAATTGATCCGTTCGATTGGCTCCTACCGCGGAGTCTGAGAGCGAAAGGGAGAAGTGAGGGAGGGAGAGAAGGAGTAAGGAAGAGTAGGAGGGAGATGGAAGGAAGGAGGGAGAGAGAGAGAAAGTGTAAAAGGGAGATAAGGAGGAGGCAGAGAGGAAGGGAGAGAGAGAGCGGGAGAGATTGAGGGAGAGCAGGAGAGAGGGATGGGAGGAAAGAAAAGGGGATGATGTAGAGTGAGAGAGAGTGAGAGGGAGGGGGATGGAAGAGAGAGAGTCAAAGAAGGTGAGAGAGAGGGAGGAATAAAGAGAATGTGAGGTATAGATAGAGCGGGGGTTCAAAACAGGACATCTGGAACAAAGTGCTTCCTATAGTGTGGTCTCTATTCAGGATGACACAGTATTGGAGGCGCGGAGAACATTCTCGTTCATTTTTATTGACCACCAGCGTTGGGAATAACGGTACTTAACTATAACGGCGTTAGTATTCAAACCACAAGTCGAGCCGCGGCAACATTTCACTGGTATTCCACTTATAATGAAATAGACTGGAACCATGCGTGGCTGGTTGGTGAGAAAGTCTGTATAAATAATAGTAATATTCTTGCCTGGCAAATCCAAAATGATCTCTCTGTATTTTTTCTACAGATTGATATCAGTCTGGTCCCCACGTCCTCCGCTGCGTCTCAAGCCAGAACCAAACACGATGGTACAAACAGATTTGTTTTTCAGTGATGCATGTGAAACAAAAGAGCTCATTGGTCGCCTATGATTTATAAATAAAATCATATTTCTCTCAGCTCAGATTAACAGAGTTTAGTGGTTTGCTCACTGACTGCACAAATCCCCCATGTTTTTCAGCCCCCAGTGATTTTCTTTTTCCGTAATTTTTTTCCGATACGGTGGGCCATACGTGTCCTTTGCTGCGAAATTGTTCAGGTCTTAAAAATACTTGTGCTGAATATTTAAAGTCATTTTTAAATTTTTAATTTTTAAAGCAAAATTGACTTTTTAGAGCTTTTAACCAGGTGTATATAGTGTGATTCCTGCATGTTTTTCCAATTTTATTTTCTTAATCAGTGATACATGTAGGATTCGGCAGTGTCGCGTGGTACAAATGAAAAAAAATCTGCTACTCACTAGCGTTTTGTGAAGTTATTATAGGAGGTGCTGTCAGCTGCGTGGCCCATTGTTCTGATGAAGTTTACAGTGACATAAGCTCCCAATGGGCAGTTTTCTAAGGTGGAAGTCAGTAGTCTTGTTTCTTTTAAGTCATTTTAGATGAATATTGTGATTTAAAATGATTCACAGGTGTCACAGATTCTAACTCTATAACAGACAAAAGCCTAATATGTCTTCTTTAAACACACATTGAAAATTGTTACAAAAAAATCAAGTGAATTTAGAATAAAAATAATTCAAACAGCATAAAAAATTCAAAATCTGATGAAATCTGACGAAAGTGATCTTCCATACTCTCCATACCCTCTATACCCTCCATACCCTCCATATTCACCAAACCTCCGGCATTCTTCCTTCCTCCGTTCTGGTAGACTAGATTTCACACCACATCAGAAGCTTCACAGTCGGGTCTCTGTTTCCAATCAGTAAAGAAAAAGCCTGGAACTGCTGTAATGAGATTGGCTCTTTTGCTATTATCCTGTGCGCTTTGTGAACCTCTACCACCCCAACATGGCCGCCCACATCACAGCCAGTGTTCACCTCCGTGCTGTGAAAGAGGAGCGGACAAAAGGTCTCGTGGCTGTGCCTATTAGCGCCTATGTTAAGCCTCTTCACAAGTGAACGAGGTGAGGACACGTGGGACAGACAGGAGCACAGGCAACGGGATAGGGTCCCTCCAACACAACGCTACTCTCATTGATAATAATAATAATATTGCACTGGATTTATATGACACACTTCAAGACATCCAAAGGCGCATTACAGTGCAGGGCAGGGTTCCCGCAGTTTGCTTGAAATCATCTGGTCACCCTAATGAATACACTACGACCCTAAACACTTTTTCTTAGATGCCAAGAATACAAGTTGAAAAGTCAGTTTTTCCACAGTCCTCCTTCAGCACAACAGATCCTGCAGTAAACCTGACTGAACACAGCTCATTAGACTATAAATGTCACGGTGCTTGTCGCTTATGTGAATTACCAGGCTGCGTGGCGGCGTATACTTCCTCTTGCACAGGCGGCTTAATGCGCGCTAAAATATCACAGCGAAAACGCCTCTTAACCTTTGCGATCTTTAGCGTCCGTTAGCGTTAGCACTTTGAGCCAAGCAGCTGTCAGACCGACCACATCCGGCCCATTTATACATCAACGCCTCATTAACTGGCATTTCCACACAACAGGACCAAGCCCAAGTCAAATATAAGCCGTGTATTTGCAGATGTGTTCTCCGCTAGGGCTGCACAGTTTGTGAAAAATATCTAGTAGTTTGTTTGTTTTAATAGTAGGGCACTGTTCAAAGTTCACGTTTGAAACACGGCCAGGAGTATTGACAAAAAGACTGAAACATGAACTGACAAACTAATACAAGAATCACATTTCAGAACATGTTTGTACAGATCTAAACTACAGGGTTAGCAGCTTTTATGCAGAATAAGACAGAATGTGTTGTTGTTTGTTAAGGAAATGATGGTACTGCAAAGTCTCAGAGTTGGATCTTCCTATACGCAGACAATGCAAGTTGCGAAGAACCCCGAAGCTCCGAGTCCCGATAGTTTTCTCACTCTTGTTTGTCTGTCAATCTACATGTAGTTATGATAAAACTGGACTCTGATCAGCGTAAATTATGATACGCTATGATGAATTAAGTGTTATGTTGAAGAACTCATTTAGACCATCCTAGAACATGTTTAGGGGCCTAGCGTGGCACTACCACATACTTTATAATACAGACTCCATAAATGTAAAAAAAGAAAGTATAATATTTAACAATTTCTGCCCCCTCTGGTTCATCAGAAGCGTTAGCGTTCTCAGCCTTTATAAATGCCTTTGTACTTCATGGTCTGAAGTGGGTATTACAGATACATTTAGTGCAGATGATGACAGCTGTGTGCATCATGTTTTGGAATAATAATCAATAGCTTGAGTGGCACTGAAGTGGCGAGAGCCTAAAAGCCAAATTTTGCTTAGAGCCCCCTGAAGGTTAGATCCGGCACGCAAATTCTAATAGTTATTTAGGTTATATAATTTCTGCAAGTAACTAAATGATAGAATAACCTTGAGCTGTATCGGAACAAGTATAAGACACATAGTAGTACTAGTACACGCCCATGGACCACTATGGAACCTACCTGGACGACTGAAGGATTACACAGATATAATGTACTTCATGGTCTGAAGTGGGTATTACAGATACATTTAGTGCAGATGATGACAGCTGTGTGCATCATGTTTTGGAATAATAATCAATAGCTTGAGTGGCACTGAAGTGGCGAGAGCCTAAAAGCCAAATTTTGCTTAGAGCCCCCTGAAGGTTAGATCCGGCACGCAAATTCTAATAGTTATTTAGGTTATATAATTTCTGCAAGTAACTAAATGATAGAATAACCTTGAGCTGTATCGGAACAAGTATAAGACACATAGTAGTACTAGTACACGCCCATGGACCACTATGGAACCTACCTGGACGACTGAAGGATTACACAGATATAAGGCCACATGGTAATAAAAAAGAAAGTATTTAATGTTGAACTTGAATGCTGAGAGATAAGATAAAATAAACTAATTCTAAAAGTCCACATTTTGTATTTAACATTTAAATTTTTACTTTATTGAATCGTTTCTGTAATAAACTGTTTGCCTGAAGGTTAAACCTGGATACGATGCTGTGTGCTCATATGCTGCGCGGTTGTAGCAGTGACAGAGAAACAGCAGTGTATCGCTCTTTTTATTTTGTGGAGGACTTTTGGCAAAAGAACAAAGAAAAGGACAACCCCGGACTGGATTAAAAGGAAGAAATAACAACATGGATCCCTAAAACTTTGGAATTTGCTGGAGTTACAACCTGGATTTGTTGTACAGGTCGTGTTTGTTTAAAACTAATGCGTCAGGACTTGTCGTTCTTTTTTACATGGTGAGAAAAGACGAGCGTGGTGGATGTGGCTTCACCTGAGCAGGGCAGCATCGCGGTGAGTAAAACTGATGAAGTTACAGTGCGTTGCTCGCGTTTACGGGCTGGACACGGAGACGTCAGGCGCTGCTTGTGATGTTATAGAGCAGATTGTGCTGGTGGACATCGAGGACATGGATGTATTGGGTTCAGGAGGCTGCAGGTGTGGTCAGCAGTAGGGATGGGACAATAAACTACAATATCGTTTATCGTGATAAAAAGACTAGACAATAATCGTTGGTGGGACTTTTTCTATAATCGTGATAATCGCCAACAAAGATAATCGCCTTTATATCACCAGAACGTGCAGAAAAAGCTACTTATCCATGATGATAGTGAAAGAAAAAATTCAAATCTGTCAACTGGACAAAAAGTTGTAGGACTGAAGACGTTTCGCTGCTCATCCAAGCCACTTCTCATGTAAACAATAGGTGTGTTAGTTTCAGTGTAGTTAGCTCCTCCCTAATCTGACCAGAACTGAAGAAGCGGCTTGGATGAGCCTTCCCTCCTTCAACTTTTTGTCCAGTTGACAGATTTTTTTTTTCTTTTACTATGAATCATGGATGACTAAGGGATTACACAGATGTCCATGACGACCTTTTCTAGATCATTGTTCAATTCAATTCAATATTTATTAAGAACAAAGAATATCTGGTTCATAGTGAATTGTAAAAAAAAACAACAAACAAACAAAACAAAAAAAATTAATTAAAACTATAGTTATTCTTATCTTGCTGCTGACATTTACTTATCCTGCTGCGGACATTTTTAAACTGTCAGCAGCTTTAATAATTATCGCGTCATAATCGTTAACTGCAATAATTTTGGCCATGATAATCGTGTCACCAAATTTCAATATCGCCTCATGCCTAGTCAGCAGCGGCACACGCATGAGAACAGTGCAGTCAGACTGATTCAAACCGGGCTGCGTGCTGCTGCCGTAGCGCCGCGCTGTTAAACAATGATATTTACTGATTCTCGTATTAGTTTAGCAATTCACATTACGACCTTTACTCAAATATTAAGGCTCGTGGTCTTTAAAATGTACACTGTGAACTGAACCGTCATGTAAAAAAAATAACCTACACTCACCCACACTATACTTGTCTGAAAAAAACACCGTTAGATTTGTCTCTGAAACCACTGAACATATTCGGTTGTATATAAGATATGTGGACTTTTGCGGCGGTTGATGGAGGGGCCACAGCGCAACACAGCAGCATGAGAATGGACCAGTCGATATTACGAGTGAGTGAGGAGAATCGTGAACGTCAAAAAAGTGCGGCGCGGATCTATCAGGGTGAAAAATACCACGCGCAGAGGATGGCGAGAGAGAGCTAAAAACAAATAAATACACCGAGCTGTCTACTGCTGCTGGAGAGAGGGGGATACTGGGAGAGGGGAGCGAAAATGTATTAATAATGTTACGTGGAGTTTGTGTTAGAGCTGCATGATTTTAGCAGAGGTGGTAGAGCAGCCGAAAAATTGTACTGCACTGTAAATTGTAATTGTAGAGTAACATTACTTCAAAATAATATTACTCAAAAAGTGGTGCAAGAAATTACTCAAGTAAGAGTAAAAACCTATTTGGGAAAATGGCTAAGTAAGAGTAACTACCGTATTTTCCGGAGTATAAGTCGCACCGGAGTATAAGTCGCACCAGCCAAAAAATGCATAATAATGAAGAAAAAAACATATACTTAACATATAAATCGCATCTGAGCATAAGTCGCACCCCTGGCCAAACTATGAAAAAAAGTGCGACTTAAGTAAGTAAGAAAGAAAGTAAGTAAGTAAGTAAGTAACTAAGTAAGGAAAAAAAACTTAAAACTGACAAAACATCTGATTTATAATTTTAAGTTAATGTAATCGGACAAATCTGCACAAATCTGGTAGTTTCAAAGGACAGACACAAAAATGAGACAAACTAAATCTGAGGGAGAGGTGCAAGAAAAGACTTTTGGGCATTTTTTTCCTAATAAATTCCTTATATATACTTAGGCAAAACTAAGCCTAGAACTAAAAAAATAATTTGCTAGAGCAGCGCAGAGCAAATATCGGTGCCAAATATCGGCAAAATTTTCAATATCAAACCAATACCAGTATCTGAAATGCTCCAGTATTTCTCAGCTTTCTCAGTTCTGATGGCAGTGCTTTGACCTGAAGTATCTGCTAATACCCAATATTAACTGATACCAGTGCAAAGACGGAAAATGGAACTTTTTACACAGTTAAATGATTACACAAGAGATCCAATTGTGTTATGTAACTGTTATGTACTCTTCAAAAGACTATTGAACAGCTTTGTATGAACCATTTGTATCAATCATTATGAGATGTTCTAGCACAAAATCAGCCTGTAAATAGTCTTCCAGTCCAACTAAAGGTCCAACCAGGAACCACTATCATAAAACCAGTACCCGATCCAACTAACTTTTCAGCATCGGCTCCCTACCAAAACTAGCAGTTAGTACCTGTTTTTCCTACCTGTCTTTTCCCGTCTCCTTCTTGAAGACCATATCGCAGTAGTTCATCCTGTCTTCAGTGGTCACGTAGATCTGAGCGTGCGGGTAATTCTCCGCCGCTCGTTTCAGCATGTTATACACAATCCCATTCCCGTCTTTCCTCATGTTCCTAAGCGGGCCCCACACCACATACACCGTGTCGTTGGACTGTCCGAAGAAGTACTGGGGCTTCTGCAAAATGAGGGGAACGCTCGTATGAGACACCACTCGTAAGGTGGTCCTGTGTCCCACGTCGTTCTCGAATCCGCGGGTGGGGGCGCTGTTCATCCTCCAGATACAGGGCGAGCGGTCGATCTGAGCGCCCAGACCCTGACCCAGCATTTGACCCGAGCTCGAGACAACGCTGCACAGCTCACAGTGGAGTTTCAGAGGCTGCAATGAGAGAGAGGAGACAAGGGGCTTAGAGTAATAATAATACCTGGTGTTCCCTGGTTGCCCTTCCATTCCGTTGCCCTTCCTCAGTGTTTGTTTCTTCCACGCTCTCCCCCTAGTTTCTCCTCTGCTCTCTGTCTGAACCTTATACCTGACACACGGGGCTTTGGAGGTCCGCGTCTCTCCTCAGCACTCTGCAGCAGTTCATTTAGTTTCCCAAAGAACCACTGTTCAGTCAGTTTACTGAATAAGTTTACGTTAGTGCCGTGCAGTGCTTGTTCAAGAAAATCTAAAATCATCGCGTGTCAGAAGTATTATAATTAAATAGTTACGAATTATATCCAAATAATCCAGTTTTTCCTTTACTTCTGCCTGTTTGAAGCATGACTGAAGTCGCGGTGTCCTTTAGTACACCCTACTGGCCACTGAGTAAACTGCATCAACTGCAGCTCCAAACATCTCATTAACTTGTGTTGCTGTCCGGTGCTGCGGAGGCCATGCTGCGCCACACTCTCAATAACCTTCCAATGAGTGCGCATGTGCAGTAGGAGACGGCAACAGCAGCGGCAACTTTCGACACGACTGACTGACAATAGCTTGACATTTCTAGTGATTATGTGTTAGTTAGTAATACAGGCAGGCAATTTACAGAGCAGTGGAGTGACAGCGGCTGGGGCAGCTAGGAGCCTCTCGTCTCGTCTGCGGCCCGTGTGTTCATGAAGGAGCAACATCATTAGTGGAATACTGGGACTATTACACGTGTGGAGGGAAATGCGGCTGTTCTGGACCTGCTCCACTTCAGGGAAATGCAGGAATACAGTTTCTTCAGGAAAGACGTGGCTTTGATTTGCATCTCTGAGGTGAGTGTGAGCGCTGTTCTAACGCAGGGCTCTGTTTAAGGGGACAATTATAAGGTCACCTGTCTGACCAGTGCACCTGTCTGACCAGTGCACTGTTCTTAGTATTTCTTCATGAATGTACATTTTGTGTAGTAAGTGCAGTACACATCTGTAGATCTGTCATATCACTCATGTGGTTTCTAGATACATAATGATAATCCCATAGATAACAATAGTACTGAAGGCCCAGCTGCGTAAATGAGGTGTAGGAGTAGGACAAATCTGTGAAGAAAAAAATAACCCACAAATAGCCCTCTTTGTACAAACAGGGTGCCAAATACAGTCTAATATCTACAAATATTAATAAACTCTGTAGGTTTAGACTTCTCTAATTTGACTCCAAAATGGCTCAATATATATGCACTACAAAATAAATATACTAATTTGCAATGTAGTTTGTATAAAAAGTGGCGTTATTAAATTGTTAACAACTAAATCGTCCACCCCAAGTCTTCTTGCCTGCCCATAAAAGTCACCGCTCGCTACTGGTTTACATCAGCTTCTTATATTTAGGATTTCCCACTCTGCGCAGAGGGAATTAAAACATTAGATTACACGGGGCGGGGCACACATCCTGACAGCCCTGAACACATTTGTTATAGTCAAGCCGCATTAGTGACTGAGATGATTGACAGGTCCACGCTGCGCAAAAAGAGAGAGAGAGAGAGAGCGGGGAGCGAGAGACATAGACTGGTTATTGGATGTGTGCACTTGTTTTATAGAGTTAGGCCTTTTATCACTCACTGGACTGGGTGACACCGGGAGAAGAGGGAGCTCCGTGCTTTTTAGGTCTTCCTGTACGTGCACATTTAAAACAAGCCCATGGTGGCGCTGTCTTGTGCCCACTGGGATAGGAAGGAAACCCGGTGCTTGTCACTGTGTAACCGATGTTAGAAACAGGCAGATTTGAATAGTTTTACAGCCTTGCCCTCACTAAAGAGGTGAACACTTTGGTCAATAATAAAGACTCAATACTCAATACCCAGGTTAAGTTCCATAGTGGTATGTGGGCGTATACTAGTCTATGTGTCTTATACTTGTTCTGATACAGCTCAAGATCATTCTAAAGCTATTCAGGAAAGGTTCATTTTTGTCCAGTGAATGTTTGACTTTAGTTTTAGTATCGATTAGTATCTGATTTTCAATACTTTTGACAACCCTATGCTCTGTGTCCCCCTCCACCTCTTCCCTTTTTTAAGAATTGCAGATGGAAATGAGCTTCCTGAGCAACAATCTGGTACGAGCGTTTCTGTCCTTGTGAGCATTATGTGACTGTGCATTGTCCTGTTAAATAAATAAAGGTAAATTCACAAATGTTGAACCTGGTCACTTCTGTGGCTAGAACCAGTAACTCACTGTATTTAAATAAAGGTAAATTCACAAATGTTGAACCTGGTCACTTCTATTAGTGGCTAGAACCAATAACTCACTGTATTAATAAAAACAAACAAAAACAATCTGAATTTGAACAGTATTAATGTTGGCTGCCCCCATCTGTATTAAATATGGCCTTTAGAAAGTGCATGTATGTAGCAAAGAAAAAACTTTAAACTTGTCTGACTTGTACATGCTTTTATTATTTCATGTGTGTCGACACCAGTCACTTAAACTAATGCCTATGTTTGAAAAATACACTTTAAAAGTAAGGAATGAATTTCCATCTTAGATTTATGTTGGAGCTCCCACTGCTCACAGTAAGAGGCATGAACCATGACTTTAAAGACTTTTCACAGACACGTATAGAGCCATTATGCTAATATATTCATTTCACCAAACAGGTTTGGTTAAGGTTTATGGTTTAAATTAAAATGTTGTAATTGTATGTAACAGTCTGGGGCTGGAAATTCAACTGCATGACTCCATGGAAATAGAAAGTTAAATCCATACTTCGGAACATTCTCCATGGACATAGATAAGTTTTATGCCATACAGTGGATTATTATAGCCAAAGGAACAACAATTCCATCGAAACAAGAGAGAGTAAGCCCTCCTCCAGCCCATAAGAGTCAGGTTTGTGGAGATGCAAGCCCGCTCACAGTAAGGACACATGTTTTTTTCATGTTTTTCAGTGCTATAAAAACACCCGTAATGAAAAAAACATTCTTTTATTTTTGTCTATTTTTTGGCAGAAAAGTTATGTACTGTGGCTTTAATCTGTCTAATAGCACAATGTCTGTTAATCTGTCTAATGTGCACAACCAAATGCAGAAGCAGAAGTATTAAGTAAATATCTTATGAAAGAGAACAGTTAAAGTCCCAGTCCCATGGGCTTGAGTGTATTTTGAGCTGTTTCCCACATGTTTGGAGGTCAGATAAAAACAGTATCCCTCAGTCCCTTTCAGTCTGCTCCAGATCACATGTCCCTCTGCACCACATCTGGCAACTAGAGCAACTGGCAACTGCAACATCTGCTTTTAGTGCTGTCACGATGCTGAAATGTCAAACTCTATTCCGATACTAAGGAATAGATTCGATACTCAGTAGTGATCCACACCGATAATAAAAATACACAATTTATTTAGACAATGGAATGTGATTTTCAACATTAAATATCTGTGGCCTTATATCTGTGTAACTCCTTAGTCATCCAGGTAGGTTCCATAGTGGCCCATGGGAGAATACTAGTCAGCTCAAGATCATTCTAAAACTACTGTGACTCTTTTAGTATCGATACCTGCTTAAATGAGTATCTAGTTTCATTATTGATACTTGTGAGAACCCTATTTGCTTTATATGCACTGGTCCGATGCATTTTCTGTATGGCTGAACGATTTAGGGAAACTATGTAATTACAATTTTCTGCAAGCATTGAGATTACAATAGATGTTTTCATAATAGAATTCTGTTCAAAGTTCACATTTTAAACACGTCCAAAAGGATTAACAAAAAGACTGGAATATAAACTGACAAATTAATACAAGAAACACATTTCAGAATATGTACAGATTTAAACTGCAGGGTTAGCAGTTTTATGCAGAGAAATACATTTCGTTTGTGGAGGAAATTGTGGTATTTAAAAAAAAAAAATGCAAGATTAATCCCAATCGATTCGACTGTGATTAATCTTGCAGCCCTAATTTTCTTGTCATTAAACTTGTCCAGGAGACTTAACCGCTGAGAAAAGACTGAATCCAAGAATCCCAGGCATTTTCATGGGCAAAAGTGGGTAGAGTATACAAAACCTTTACTCAAGTAAAAGTAGCATTACTTCAAAATAATATTACTCAAGAAGAAGTAGAAAGTAGTGGTCCAAGAAATTACTCAAGTAAGAGTAAAAACATATTTGGGGAAAATGCTACTCAAGTAAGAGTAATTTAAGATTAGAAGAACATAACATTTAATAATGCACAAGATCTGGTATTTTCAAAGGACAGACACAAAAATGAGACAAACTAAATCATATCTGAAGGAGCAAGAAACAGAAATGTTCAAATATTAATTTCATATTGTCAACATGAAGCTTTTGTCACTTGTAGATTTACTCACAGTGGGAAGAAAAGCAAAACCTTTTCAATAAAAAATATTACTCAAGTAGGAGTTAAAGTATGTTGTAAGAAAAGTACAATTACTGAAGCAAATGTAACAGAGTAAATGTAACTGAGTACTTACCCACCTCTGTTCATGGGTTTCAGTTTCCTGTAATATGCAACATTTTGAGGACTTTCTCCATTCAAAAGATATATAATTTTGTTTTTAATTGTTAATTACTATGGCAACAGTCCTAGTTTTGCATCAATCTGAAATCCATGTATACAGTTAACGGGTTTTGCACAGAATAAAAGCAAGCAAGTAATTATCTTGTTTGCAGAGGATATAAGCAGTATGTGTGATGTTCTAATTGCTACCACACATATTGACATTTTGATTCAATCGTGATCTATAGTCTTACTTCCTCTGTTATTATACAAGGATATGGACTGTAATCAGTTGCTTACAGTGTACATAATGCGAACGCAAATAGCTGGTATCACTGTGTGCACTGTAAACTGAATCTTGATGCTAAAGAAGACATACTGTGCTTGTGTCTGCTATACAGTTATAATCTATGACACCCGTGGATGGCTTTAAACGTTACGTGTTGGAAAATTGGAGCACAATGGGAGCCGACGTCACTGTAAACGTCTCGCCCTCCAGATCACTTTTTTTTCCATTTGTACTAAAATTACTTTGCAACACTGCCGAATCCTACGTATATCACAGATTAAGAAAGTAAAATTGGAGAAGGAAGTGTACCGGTGGCGGTGAAAATGGGCGTAGATCTGAGAAATGACATCTCGAACACAGGAGAATAAAGATGACTCAACCATGCACGAATCAGATGGGTATATGCAAAGGGGAAACTCTATACTAAAATTGCACAGGGTCGTCTTATACACACGCTCAAGAGAAAATTGAGTTTGCAGTATCGCGGCCCCCTAGTTAGAGCATTTGCCGACTGACCAGTAGACGAGGGTTTGAAAGCTTCCTTCAGTGAACTGCTGTTGTGTCCTCAAGCAAAACAGTTAACCACTGCCTTCACTATCTATACCAACTTTTCATTAAAGCATTATTGACTCAAATTCTAACAGAATTTCTTAAATAAACCTTGACTATTTCTCTTTTTCAGAGCTGAAGTTAGGGTTAGATTTGCTGAAATTCTCGGCAGAGTTTTGGGAGATTGCTTCATGTGAAAAGCAGAGTTTTGTCGATGAGGTTGTACCGACCTTGACTCTGCCTCGGTCTGATCTATGTAAATGTTCCTGAATCAATTTCTGCTCAGAAGAAGGAAATACATGAAAAATATGTCCTTAAAGAGGAGTTATTATGCAAAATCGACTTTTTGGAGTTTTCTACCATGTTATAAAGTTGCCCCCCATTAAAAACATCAGTGAAGAGGATTTAGATGTCATGCATACATGTTTGAGTGATCTTGCGATCTCTCCCAAGAAGAACTACTCTCCTTATGATTAGAAGTACGACCCTGTGTAACTCAGCCCACAAGCCTAAGCCACTCATCCTCCTGCATGGACATTCTCCATAAATATACAAAAACATGATACAAAACAACAGTGATGGAAGAAGTACTCAATTTTGTTACTTAAGTAAAAGTACAGCTACTGGAGCAAAAAAATACTCAAGTAAACGTAAAAGTATCACATGAAAAAATCTAAAGTAAAGTATTAAAGTACTGGAGCAAAAAAATACTCAAGTAAACGTAAAAGTATCACATGAAAAAATCTAAAGTAAAAGTATTAAAGTACCTGTTTAAAAATGTACTTAAAGAGTAAAAAGTACAAGTATTTTGCACAGATTTTGAGATCTAATGAAGCTTCAAATGTAGTGATTTTGATAAAGATCTGTGCTGAATTTTGCTCCAACAGAAACAATTGAATCGATTTTTTGCTGTTTTTATTCGTATATTTTTGTTTGCTCAAATTATGAACATGTGCAGAATAAACCCTCAGTCTTTTCAGCAGGTCTCAAACAATAATAAAAATACTTTTACTTACATTACCTTCCACCGCCGCAAAACAATACACTACAACTTCACAAACCTGATGCAATGTGCAGTAGTTTCATTACCGAAATGCATGCCGATTGTAATGTAATAGCGCCCTGAAGTGGGAGTGACTTTACGCGGAGAGCAAAGGGAGGGGGGGACTCAGACCGTCGAAAACAAAAGTGATACATTGTTTTCTGCGAATATAGAACTTTCAAAACAATAAAAGGTAACATGGTGATCTGCTATATGTTACGTGTTAGCAGTTAATACCCATAAAAGTGTAATACCCCCTCTTTAAGATTTCCGCCTGCTTCTTTCACAGGTATTAACTGTGCATGTATAAGGCAGACACCATATTGAAACTGCGGTGCATATATGGCTCTGAGTGTGACTTGCTGCTGTGGTATGTGAGAGGTGCGCAGTTGCTTTATTTTGCAGATGTAATTTTCATTTTTTCCATTTCAACATTCAAAAGAACCCTTCACTGTTTAGCTTCTTATTCTTCTTCTAATGAGTCTGGTCCTTGACATTTTCAGTTTAATTTCCCCGAGGAAGCATTAGCACAAAACTTTCAAAAGAACTTAACTAACCAGGAAAGTGGTTACCAACATCATAATGACGAACCCAGTAAAACTTAAAATAGTGAACGCGTTTGATTTGTCCTTAGTAAAGCACCTGTATAGACTGTCCTCTGAAAATGAATAATTTCCAAAGTTGTAAAAGAAAAATTCAAATCTGTCAACTGGACAAAAAGTTGTAAGAGTGAAGACGTTTCGCTGCTCATCCAAGCCGCTTCTTCAGTTCTGGTCAGATCAGTGATGGACACTGAAGGGAGGAGCTAACTACACTGAAACTAACACAACTATTGCAAAAGTGTTCCCTCTTTTAAACACATTTTACAAATGAGGTAGTGGTGGGGCTACTTTGGTTGCCATAGTTGGCCTGGGGCAGACCGACCGATGCATGGCTGCCAATCTGCAACCACCGCCAATCATTCGATCACACAAACTCATTCATGAATTGTCTCGCCCAAGGACACGACGACATACACTACCAGTCAAAAATTTGGACACAAATGTTGTTCTTCATGTTTACTACTTTCTAGATTTTATATGCATACGGAAGACATTAAATAAATTACGCAAGATATATGGAATTATGTAGCAAAGAAAAAAACATAATATATTTTAGATTTTAGATTCAAATCCTCAGTGTGTATTTGAAATGGCTTTCACTTCACAGGTGTGTATTGTCAGGGTCAAGAAATGCCAAAAGTGAGTGATCAAAGTAAATGGATATTTTTCAAAATGTAAAACAAGTTATTTTGAAGAGTCTACAATGTAAATATTCATGTAAATAAAGCCATACACTACCAGTCAAAAGTTTGGATACACTTTTTCACCTATGTTTCTTCTTTATTTCCATGGAATGTAGTAAAAAAAAAAACATAACTTGTTTTAAAGTTTAGGATTGTACTGCTAATAATAATGAGGGTTCAAATAGTGCCCGGCAGAGATTGCTAAATTACTCAAACGTGCATCTACAACTTTTTCAAGCATGTTTTTTCATGGCAAGACAATTTTGCATATTACCCCCTCTTTAAGTTATAAGTTTTCCGGTAAAGCATCCAGTCCCCCCCCTGCTCTTAAACTCAATCTCTACTTTAAGAACCTGCTTGTTTTAAATAAATGAACAGGAAATCCCACAGTGCATATATATACAGATGGGAAGGGTCCATATAATAGCACTAAAGTGATCTTTTGGCAGCAGCGCGCATGAAGCAAAGATAATTAAAATGTGTTTGATAATGATTTTAAAAAGCAGTGCGCCTCATGTATAAGCTGCCCTATACTCAGATGTCAGATGAATGCTCTCTAGCTGGCATAACCCTGATTAAGTTAATTGAATGGGGAGCGAAGAGGTTACAGCTACCATTCAAAACACTGCGCTTAGAAAAGACCAATTTATCTTCTTATATTTTTATGATCATTTGAGTGTGGGGATGTGTTATGAATCCTCAGTAACGATTTTTGTAAATGGGAGATTAAGCTAATTGGGGCTAATATTCTTGATGGGATTACTCGAGTGATGAGAAAGTTAGCAAAGAAAAATGGTCACGTCTTAGCTTGTTGATCATTCCAATAGTGCAGAATATGGGTGGTCTGAATACAAATTTCGAGCGTGTTTCTGGTTCAATATTTATGCAGAGAATGAATCTACGCTGCATGGACTGCATATAATCAACAAACACTGGAGTTGTGTGTGCATCCAATTCAACAAAGGAATCTGGTAAACAGAGCTAGGATTCGTCACACACATGGTTAGGTTCAGAAAGAGCAGATGTCGAGAAAACTTTTGATTTTAATGAGAGAATAAACTTTGTTATTTTTTTTTAACAAAGGGGATGGCTCAGTATGCAAAAGTATATGATGAAAGGGGGATCTGGAGGTCCTACCCCAGGAAATTTTATACACACATGGAGACTCATGCGCTCATAAATTGACAAACAACACACTATTCTGTTAAAAAGAACCTTTATTTGAAAATAAAAAATACACTACAAGTTAACAAAGC
>KN485160.1:67285-80528 GCA_000787095.1 Periophthalmodon schlosseri | reverse complement strand
GACAGGACAAGAGCAGAGAATGGACAGAACAAGAGCAGAGAATGGCAGTGGAATTTCTGTGAAGTCCTCAAAAGGAAGTTCTGTATGAAACTGCAGGGGTATTCCTCAAACTCCTCCCCAGGCTTCAGACCCTGCGACCGGGGTCTTTGTACCAGAGACCCATCCTTTACTTAATCCAGCTATTCCACACACTAAATGGACAACTACAGTGAGGGGCAGAAAGATGGTCACACAGCCCACAATACAGTTAACCAGGATGTTAGGTCAGGGCTGGGACTAAAACAACAGGAGATGGCAAGAGGTTACTATTGAAATGGACATGTTTAGAACAAGTTATGTCAAACAGAGAAACAAATGGGTCCAATGAGGACTTTAAACGACACATATTTTGTTTGGATTTAATCTGTACTACGCAAAATTACCTCTTGTGATCTTAAAACCATGTTAGAACGTTATTACCTCCTCAAAAACATACCTGGAGTTGTGTTTTGTTTCATTCACACAAGCTTGAGTTGTCCTGCATTATTAGTCTGTCTGCGTCTCAAAGGGTCATTCACACAAGCTTGAGTTGTCCTGCATTATTAGTCTGTCTGCGTCTCCAAAGGTCAAAATGCTCTGTTCCACCTTGCGATGTTATGAAGCAGTAGTTTTCAAGTTAACAGCTCCTTTTACCTTTAGTTCAGTGGAGATCGGCAATTCGAGGGCTAAAATTGTCCAGATGATTCTAGTGAAGGTGTATGGAGTTTAAAAACACAGGGGAGCACTTGCCACATGACATCACAAGGTGGCACAGAATGTTTTATGTCTGAGAGAAGAACTCAGACTAAATATGCAGGGTTTGTGTGTTAAACGTGTGTGAATGAAACAAAGCACAACTCCAGGTCTGTTTGTGATGAGGAAACAACATTATAACATAGATTAAAAAAATAGCGTAATATGGGCCTAACGTGCACATTATAATTTTAGATATTGTTCATTATAAACCTCAATATTGAGCTGAAACGGTTTAATGATGAGGGAATAATGTTTTAAGTTGTTTCACTGATGAGAGATACGTTTAGTTTATTTCTAGTTAATGTTTAGGCTTCAGATATACCCTGTAACATTCACTGCTATTTTTACAAACAAACAGAAACATAACTACTTGAATTGAATGTGCAAATGTGCTAATGAGTCCATGAGAATTTTTACAATAGGCCAATAAATATTTGGAGTTCTTTCTTCACCGCTTTGCTCCTGTTTGGTTACAGCTTACAACATGTGATTGCACCAACAACCATAAACGATGAGGACACACACGGTTTGCGCAAAGGCAATGAATCATTTTGTTTACTAGTTGGAAATGAGACAAACCATTAGATCTTGTTTTTATGATGTATTAAAACATGTTGACATGCAAAATAATTAACTAACTCTGAACAGTGCTGTGTTTTCAAGATTATTGTTAAATATATACACATAGTATTTAACTATGCAAATTAACTATGCAAAAGTTGCAAAAGTGCAGTAATGTTTCAGGTGGAGGGTCGCCACCTTCTTGTCTCCATGGAGATATTACAGCTTTTGACTGGAATGTTCCACAGTATAAACTAAATTATCATTTTATTACAAACAATATTTGGCACAACAATAATAGTTTTAGTTTTAGTTTTAGTTCATAAAATAAGTGTTGGCTAGAAATGATGGAAAGATGAGCTAATAATTAAATAATTTAAAACATTTGGGTGGGTGTAACCTTGTACCTCTCAGCCAATCACAAGTCAGAGAAAATCAGTACGATATATACATGACCAGGGACTATTCAAAGTATGCAAATCTGCCTCACTTAAAAGAACAGGCCAGTTTTAGTAGTGGACAATCAGACTCAAATATGTAAAGTCCCCAGAAGACAGAGCCATGTGAGGCGTTCCATTCTGCATCACAGGGTCATTAACCTTTACTTTTAGAACACAACATCCCCTGCTCTGACGTCGCCGCCTGTCCCCAGAAGTTCATAAAGGGTGCCTAGCTCCACCCCCTCACTCACATACAAACATGAGACCCCAAGAAAAAGAAAAATCTGCTTCTGCTAAATTCAGCTGCGACCTCTGACCCCTGTTCGAACTGCATTAAATGCCACACACAGTTTGTTGATGAGTCTCGAGTCACGTGACGGCTAACCTGAAAATCTGAAGAATGCATCTGAATAGACTACATGGTTCTTAAACTTTATAAAATTTATTTTAAACAATTTCAATTTTATTTCAAATATGTTTCTGAAGCTTTATAAACAACATGTTACGAAATATTTCCTGGTTTTAAATGTGTTTGTTGGCCTTAAAACAACCATATTACGGATTAGCTACCGCATAGCTGGTTAGCCCCAATTGTGTCATTAAACTCTTACTCGAATTTTTTCCAAGTCTGGAAAATTACTGGGAAATTGACTTATGAAACCTGCCGAGCTCTGTTATAAGGCAAAAGCAGTCAACAAAGTAGCCCAAAATGACTAAACTCAAACTAAAATAAATAAATATCCAGATTAGTACTCCAAAATGATTTACGTCAGAGCAGAAGTGGTGTGTGTACCACAAGTTTGAAATCTACATGGCTTGAGAATCAATGTGCCCATGATACAAAAGTTAGACTACGATAAGGTCAATAAGCTGTTTTTGCCCCATTAAAAATATCCCACTGTAATGTTGTTCACTGCAGCGGTTGGATTTAACAAACATCATATGACACAGGAGCTTCAGAAATGGGCCAGTGGCTTGTTTGTCCCTCAGTCATTCTCGTATTGACAACCCATGGTCACAGATTTCAGAGCAGATTTACTATGTTATTCCTCAAAGAATCAAAACAGCCCTCTGCTACTTACTGTAGGCCAAGCATGTTTATTTGGAAGTTAAAGATGTACTGTGGTGGAGGGTCTGCCACTCATCTCCATGGAGATGTTATTACTTTGCCGCAAATGTTTATTAAACTTATCTATCATGCATATTTCAAGTAGCATTTCTATTGCTAAAATTTTGTCTGCTGCCATCACTAGCTTTGAAGATGGATAGGTTTAATGCCCAACTGTGGAACATTCCAGGCAAAGTAATAATACAATTCCGTGTAGACAAGAAGAAATGAGACCCCCCATAAAACTTACATAACAACTATTTGCAAAGCACTTAATGTCAGCAAGCAACACCCAGCTATATGGGACTCTGCTATAAATGTTTCATCACTCTTTTGTGTTGATTCTGTAAGCCTAAAAACATGCATGAATACACTCAGAACCATGTCAAACTGGATTGTTATTCCCTAAAGAATTCTATAATCAGCTACGTGTAACTTTCTTTTTAAAATTTACTCCATGTTTGAGTTTTGGTGGTCTCAAAAGGGTCACTTCCACAAACCCCACCATGAGCCAAAATAACAACCTAATTAAATGTTTTTTTCCAGTTGATAACATTATCTTTTGGTCTTGCTTTTGAACATCATTTTGTCCATGCGGTAACTAAGACCATATAGTTCCTTTAAGGAGTTCCTATGTTAGGGTCAAGTTTGTAAAAATTCATTGGAAAAGAGTGTTTACATGCACAGCAGCCTGGTGCTTAGTCACAGAGAAACAGTGTGGGGCTTGTGTATCATTTCAGAAGTATGACCACATCAAATGAACCAAACTACCAGGATGCAACCAAAATGTGTTTCTAATTTGTTACAGACCGCGTATGATATAAAAGCATACAAATATTGCTCAAGTAGAATTGAAAGGCAACTACTCAAGAAAAAATATAGAAATAGAGGATAAAAAAAATCACATTTAAAATGGTGATAAATGTTGAAACATTTTCAAAATAAAGGTGCACAATGTAACTTTGTGAAGGGTCCGACACCTGATTGTCTTTGTGGAGATGTTGTTGCTTTGGCTGGACTATACCACAGTATGACATTAAACTTATTTTTCTCCATGGACACAAGCAGGAGATGTCACAAGGCCAAGTTACAGGTCAGATCTGTGGAGAGGTGACCCAGCTCAAAGAAAGAATGCATGATTTTCAAGGCATCTTTGTGCAATAGAAACACCTGTAATTGAACAACTGTCGGCTAGGCCTGTCAGAATAATCACTATATCGACGTATCGTTCAATACGTGCAGATGGAATAATAATTTTTGGGGGGCAATATTTATCATGGGTATTTATCTTATTTTTCTGTACTATGATAAGATTTGAGTTGTAAAAGGTTGAAATATGAACGTCTATGACTCATTATAGATGCAAGCTAACCACTTCGTGTAAGTGTTGCATTCTGGTATTTATTCTGTACATTTAGAGTACTTTTTGAGAGAATTCTGCTTTATGGTTTGGTTCCAATATTATCGCTTATCGTCTACATTTAATTCCGCAACATGGTGACAGGCCTACTGTCGGGAAATGCGATAACATCTCCAGGGAGACAAACAGGCAGCGAACTCTCTACCAGAATGCACTTTTAATTAAAACAATAATAACAACTGCAAGTTTTGTGTATTTTCCAGAGAAATTTCAAGAAGTACTATTTATTCCTCCACTGTTGAGTCCGTATAAGGCTGCTGTGTAGGAGGCAGTGACTGAAGATCTACGAAGCAAAAGTGTTTCAGGTTGCAGCATGCCGGTCCATCTGCTAAGAACTCACTCACTTTTCATGGGAACTCAAAAGATCTACAGTTTGTTATGGTGCCTTTAAGCTGTAGTATAATTTATAGCCTTCTCTTTAACAAAAAGGTCATTTAAACATGCTTACATACAGTAATACTGGAAATATATCTCATTTGCCCTAGTCCAGTGCTTCTCTAACTCTTGGGAGGTTCAGACTTGACTTAGGTAATCTTGGTTTTGAGTTTTGACCTGATTTAAGGCTTAAAATTGGTCTTGTTCAAGTTTAGAACTAGCTTAGCTCTGGTTTAGTACTGGTTTAAACCTGATTTTGACCTAGTTTTGTTTTGTTGGTTTTAGGCTGATAGATTCCAAAATATCTAACATTACATGTGCACTCAAAATCGGATTAATATCGAGGGTTGTAAAATTATTTAAATGACATGTAAAAAGCAATATCACCTTGACCAAAGTGCATAAAAGTCAACAAAAAAACCCAAATATACAGATATCACGATACAAAGGAAAAGAACAATAAAACACCAAGATATCCTGTGTAGCTAGTATTAAATGCCAGGGAGAAGAGGTGGGTTTTCAGTCTAGTCTTAAACACCTGATTCCTTTCTGATCATGGTCCCTCTCATTGCTCACATCAAATTGTACTGTTTGCATGTACATTTTAAATGTCTAGAAATCAGCTATTCATCAGATTTTGGTGAGTTTGTAACTGCAGCCACTGATAACAATAGATTTTTTTGATTATGAGAACATGCGTTTGAAACAAAGTTATTCTCAATGTGCAGCAACATTATACCAAACATAAGGACTAAAATATGCAGAGAATGTAAACACACAAGTCAAGAGGGCTCTACAGTGGCTCCAGAAAAGAGAGAATGCATTTCTAATTCATCTTACAGAGTCCACTACCTGCTTGTCTCCATTTAGATGCCATTGCTTTGCCTAGAATGTTCCACAATATAGTATTATATCTATCTCCGGGAGACGAGCAGGTGACATCAAATCTGTGGAGAACTGATCCAGCTCATAGTAAGAATGCATGTTTTTGAGTGTATTTTTGAGGAATCAAACCACCAGTAATGCAATAAATGCAAGATATATAAGTTTACTGCGGAACATTCTAGGCAAAGCAGGAGTCATACACCCCAAATTTATTTATATCAGCCTTAAGTCAAATGGTACTTGTGAGTTGTGCGACCATTAACTAAAAAACTCATTATGTATTGTAAAACATGTTCTTGATGTGTTGGAAGTGTAATAATAGATAAGATAAAAGCCGAGGAGATAACCTTTAACATAAACTATCAGTGCATTCAAAACAGAATGAGACAATTATTTCCTGACACTGTCCCACACGTGCTGCAGATAAAAACCCTGTCCCTGTAGTGTCCTAACCCTGTGAACTCTGGGGCACACAGGCTTCTTATCAGTGTGTATTGATCTGCAGTTATGTCCTGCACATGATGAAGTAAGAGGAGTTTTTGTAACGTGTCATTCTTATTCTGTCAGGAGGATGTGGCCTTGACTGAGCCGAGGGGAGGCATGTCCGGACATGTGCCCAAGGACCACTGCAGGGAGGGTCTGCTCTTAGTACAATGGGGAATACAATACTTCAACTATTCAAGTATTTTTGGTGTGAAGTGTGCATACAGTAGAGGTTGAAAATATATGGAAAATGGGTTATATAAAAATAGTTGTTTTTGGAAATCTGGAAATATTGCATATATTGTCTAATAAAAATGTACATTTTCAAACAAGGGAATAATGGCTGCGTTTTGATTTTGCCCACCCCAACACACACCATACCTACAGCACATGCCAAAATACGCAGCCTAACCTTCTTGCCTCTTGTTTGTAGTTTTTATGATCTTGTTTGATGATTAATAATTAAGCTTTCATTGATTTATTTTCAGCAGACTGTTTGATCCTAGTTCTGTGACGTCCAATATCACAAAAAATGAGCAAGAGGACAAACTGACCCAAATAAAATATGGTAATGGTAATAATGGTCATTTTTATATATTTCCACCTTTTTCCACCTTCAACCTCTTTACATCAAGGAACCGCTCACCCATGCACACACACATGCGCAGACAATAGGGGCAAGGTGGGTTAAGTGTCTTGCTCCCCGCTACTGTCGCCATATTAGTTACTGTAATGTATTATGTAACCATGTGATTTAATAATAAGCGTTTAAGAGTAAAATGAATAACCGCAGTTCAGATGACAGTCACAACCTGCTCCCGTGACACAAAGGCACTGTTATACTGGGGCATGAGAAGGCATGACTGTTCACAGTCTATGGGGCCCCTCACTCTGAAATAGTACACTGTGTAAAATGCAGGGAAATATAGGTTACCATGGCAACAAATCAAAGATATGACTTAATTTTAACTTTGCATCATTTGTAACTGTATAGGAACAAAATTCTCTTTTCTGTCTACATACAGACTGCTGACCATGAACCCAGAGTTAGTTGTTTAGTTTGGACTGAAAAAGAGAGTGGAAGTAAACTGTCTGACCTGTTATTCTGTGGTAGTAAGTCTCCAACATGTCGCCGCAAACATTCATACAAACATAATTGCTGGAGTTTATGATGTTTTATGACAATGTAAAAGACAAAAAAGAACTAAGAATGAAATTTATTATTTAAAGGTTTGTTTTTGTAGGTAGGTAGGTTAACATAATCCGTTTTTAACCCAAGTACTTGCGCAAATTATTATTGGAAAGTAAAAAGTAGGATTTTTTTTTTTTCTTAAAATCACTTATCTATTTTCATAGATTCAATCTTCTGTCAAACATAAATGGTTTTAGATCACTTGCCATATATTGCAACCATTTCATAAAATTTTCTTTTCAATTTTTCAAAATTCAATTTAAAACAAACTCTTAAATACAGGGCACGCTGCACTTACCTCTACTTTGGCTTGCTTCTGTTGGCTATTACAATTCATTATGTCTGTTTTCAGATTTCCTCTATAAATGCATTTGACACTGACTTGAAAGCACATTCACTTGTAGTTTTCCCATTGTAAAATCACAAATTGCTTTGTTTGAACTGGCTGAGTGATGAGGGAGCAGCCCTGCAGTGAACAGCTCCATCAGGCTGTAAAAATGTAATAAAGTGCACAGAGGAGTGTTGGTAAACCTGGTCGTGTTTGTATGGGCTTCAATGGAGACGACCCCTGTCACGACCTCTGACCTGCAGCTAGAATGAGGGGGAATTTCCCTCCAAAGAGAAGCTCAACTCATTCGGACATATTTGTTTACAAGGATGCATGCTGTAGTGATTGACAAATACACTTGCGTGCAAAATCAGTGTACAAAGAGTTTTGAATATCTCTTGAGAGACAATATGATTTATTTTATTTCACCAAAGCAACTTGTATGTTACATCAATCAAATCAGTTAGATATGATATGATGGTACTGGTGTTGTGTCCTTTGGTAAGATACTCCACCTTGACCTCAACATTTGGGTTTGCATTGCACTGTAAATTCATAACCAACTATTACATAAAGTTTAAAAGGAACACAAAACTTACACGATCAGTTGAATCATCATATTTGTATTCATTATTTTATCATAAACCTTTTAAATCAAGTCGCATATGGCCACTTTTTGTCTGGTAGGGCATCTGATGTAAAATAAACTGACTGATTTGCTACAGAGACCCTGAATTAAATAAAAGCAATGTTATTTGACAGGTCATCTATTAAAACAGATACTTCTAATTTAGTTATTTTTGCAAGCGTAATTTGCATTCAAGTTTGCAGTTTGCTCATAACTTAGAGCAGTAATATCCATCTTTGAAACATGACCCATCTGTAGGCCATATGAATGCAAAGCTACTTTTTAACTGTCCCCAGTCCATGCACTTCCACTGTTATATTATGTAAGGTTGCAGTGAGTAAATATAGCCCTAACACTATGGGGTCCCTGCTTAGATTTCAATATAAAGTGCTAATCTGGTCTGGGAGAGTTGCCAATACTGAGAATGCTCGTGGCGCTCCTTCAGTTAGTCTTTGTGTTAGCGATAGCCTGATCTTTCAAACACTCACACGAGCTGCTGCGGCTGCGGTGCTAATACAAAACAAGGGGTACATCGGCTGCTGTGCTAATACAAGCCAGGAGTTACATCAGCCACTGACCTACATGTGCCAATCACAGCTCAAGCAGCCAATCAGAGAGCAAGATCCACAAATATGCCACACCTCCTTACAAGACAGGTGTTCATACCTGTCCCAGTGTGGCCTCAACAGTGAAATGACAAACAACAAGAATGACTTTAAGGGTTTAAACATAATGGACTGCAATTAAAACGGATTAATATTGAGAGTTTTAAGATTATTTAAATGGATTATTTAAATATATGACATATTTTGTAGGTATACATATCAAAATAAACCAAAACACTTGTCATGTTTATGATTAGGGGTGCACGATTTTGGAGGAAAAACGTCATTGTGATTTTTTTCCCTTGGAAATTTGCAGTATATAGTTAAAATGTAGGATTATCTTTAGAGTGCACATTGTTGAAAACATTCAAATTTGAGACAGACTGAAAAATGAAGTAAAATGTTTTCTTATAACTGTAATTGTACTGAATTGCATTTGTCCGTGATCATGTTAGTACTAAAACAACACCAACTTCTTCATTTCATTTTTTTCTTTTCTTTACAGTACTTTCTGTCTATTCTATCCTTCTCTGGGAATCTAGAACATAATGGATGTAGCCTTCCTAAACAATGCACACTGGATGATGTGAACCTGTGAGAACTTTCTGGAAGCACTTTATTTCACAAGAAGGCACAACAAAGAATGTGACAGCAGCCACAACTCTGGCAGAGAAACAAGACAAAACCATGGGCTCAGTATTATAGCCACTTGCACACTGGCTAACTGTCGAAACACATATCCCAGCATTAATCATACTTGTAGCTCAGTGTTAACTGGCAAGAGATTTACTTCATACGTCAGTGCCCATACCTTGCGGCTTGACTTGTTCTATATTAGATTGAATGATTGATGTGCCTTATGTAACTGTGTTAAAATATGCATATAGGTCATCAGGTAGTTCAAGATCGTACATCTCATAGCATGAGCCCTATGTTATATATTATAAACATGCTGAGCAGGTTTCCAACACATTATGTCCACAACATACATTTGAAACAAGTTCTCATATATGTAAGAATAATGTTGGTATATGGCTTCAAATTTGGCTAGCTCCACGCCCCTTATTTAATCGTGAAGAGAGGCTGGTTGTCTGTGTTGGCCAACTGTCCACTGGAGTACAGTGAATAAGCACACCACTGCACTGCAAATTAATAAATATTAGTCACAGCATATCAAAATGCACAAAATGAATCTATGAGTTTTTGTATCTAAGCAACTTTCTAACATGATTTATTTTACTAAGTGGTATTCTCTTGCTGCAGTGTCCTGGTCCTGTCCACACATGTTCTGTGGAATAGGTCTACAGCAGCAGCATAAACTTAAGTCTCATTAATCAACATGTTGCCTACAGACAGTGGATAGATCAAAGCTGTGTATTTAACAGTCATAGGTGGAGCACAGTACAGGGAGGCCTTAAAGATTGAGTTACGTAACAAGTAAAAGTAAGGAGTACTAGAATGCTTGTACTGTGGGGCCTGCTGTATTTTTAGGTCTCATAGTCAGGAGAGTGATGATGGAAATTCCTGCACCATTTGGAGCCAGAGCTGGAGACGGTGTTTTCCAAACTCAATGCAAGCTTTGTGTTCGGTTAAAGGCACCTCATCTGCAGATTGTGGTCAGATAGAAGAGCAAAACAGTACAACAAGTACAGAACAACCAGAGGCATAATAAAAATCCAACAGTAGAAGTGTACCAAATACTTGTACTGAATACTGAATTCATGTTCATCTGAAATTTGGACATTAATTACTTAAAGGTGCATTATGTAACTTTTTATGTGGAGGGTCCGTTACCACCTACTTGTCTCTGTAGAGATGTTTTTGCTGTGCCTGTAAGGTTAAGCAGTGGCACTAAATGTATCTATCTCCATGGAGAAAAACAGTTGATGCCACCAAGCCAAGTTACAGGTCAGATTTGGAGAGGCAAACCTGCTCACAGTAGCAAGCATGCTAGTTGTTAAGGTATTTGTAGCCAAAACAACCGTCTAATTGAATAAATACATGAAAAACAAACAAGACCAAGAAAGCACATCTCCATGGAAACAAGCAGGTGGCAAACAACTTACATAGTGCAGCTTTAACTGATCCATTCTCAAGCCTACGCTAAACAAGCTGTATAAGGGCATCCGCAGTTAACCATCTTCTGCTATTGTGGTTGGGCAAAGATGAAGATCTAAAACCTGCTCTTTAAATGTTACGTTATGTTTAAATGGCTGATGAACCCCTACAGTACCAGATGGCCATCCACATATCTTTTGACAGTTTAAGCGTGCAACACTAAAAATAGGAATCAAACCAGGAACGTAACCTAAAACTATATCAGGAAACAATTACAGTGGGACTTCCCAAAGCTTTAGGTGCAAAGTAATGGCCTATATTTTTCTTAATGCAGTATGGGAATATTAGCAAGCTTTAGTTTACAAAATGTACTGTGCTTCATTTGATATAACAATTTCAACATATAGTTGCATGCAAGAGGATGAGAAAGAAAGGTGGATAGGTGCACCTAGTGATAGCTTCAAGGAGGAGCACAAATGTCGTAAATCCGATCCGCCAATGCAATATTCAAATATATATAAATGTTTTCATGCCTTTACAAGCTGTCTTAAAATTTAGGTCAAAATTAAAATGATAATTTAGTAAAAAGCTGCAAATTTATGGTACATATAGACAGTAGTGTGGTCACAGTACTAACATTTTGATACAAAGGGGGAAAAAAACTGATACCCATTACCACTATGATAACAGAGATCACTCTTTTTAATACAAAAAATGTAATTTTCTACACAAAATAATTGTATTCTCTCTAGTAGTTCCATGTGATTTTATGCATCAAAATCATTCAAAAAGTATTATTTTTTATTCTGTATTGATGCTTGTTAAAAATTTGTATCTTTTTTAGAATATAAAGAGCCTATAAATAGGTGCCAAAGTGTCAACTTGAAAGCAGCAGAATTCTGGATACTTCTGTTGTTAACACAGAGCATCCTGTTATGTGGCAAATTTACTTCCTCAACTTTGAAGTACTCTGACATATGCCTGCTGTGTAAAAGTATACATAATAGGTATAGTACAAACTAAAGATATGTTGTTCAAGAGGAGTGATTTGTCCAAACTTATGGAGATTTGAGAAGTATTGTTTGACAACTGACAAAATGATACAGGCCAAGTTGAGTTTGCTCTCTAGATTGCCAGGCATATTACATGTAATTGTGGATGTCTTACAATTAAAATGGGCTTAATGATTTCTCACAGTTTATTAACTATTGCATGTGTCATCAAGTGGTGGTAAAAGTGTCAGTGTTTTCTTTGTACAGCTCTGCTCTGTGGCACTGCTCCAAACTTTCAACATAACCCAAACCAGGGAATTTGTGAATCTGCAAAAACATCAAACTGATGTACCCCTTTAAAGTAGCCAAAATAAAAAAGTAAATAAACGATGCATGCGCACTCCATTGCTCGTTAATACAAACTGGAAACCGACCAACTCCCACCAGCAGCATTAAGTGATTTATGAGCGGCGCACATTTATACAGTGCACTCACAATATTGCAGCTCCGCTTATGTTCCCTCGGTCCCCCCACGAGCCTTGAGAGCTGATAAGGGGCCACCTCACTTCGCTAATAGGTCTTACATAAATCTCTCATATGCATACATTTACATATCTACACTGTCCCTCACGCTACAAGGGCCGAAACCAGGGTAACAGGTCGCAGTTTACTTTAGTCTCACAGTGAAACCGATGCCCACATGACGCCACAATTATAACGAGCCTTTGTGTCCACATCCCCACACAAAACGCGGAAAGGCGGCACGCGTGAAAAACAAAACATAGCCATGCGACGGGGCTTTTACGCACGATGTGTTCAAATAATCAGTTGGTGAGCGCCAACAAACACGCGCTGTCCACTGGGAAGCATAAGAAAACATTAAAGGATGCCAGGAACACAATAAATACAGGAATTTGTGTCTATAAGAAGTCGCGTGTTTGGCGCTTAACGCAGCTATACGTTGACTTGAGGCAACACCCTTTAGGAAGCGCTCCGGCACTGCTACTGTTGCTGGCGGCTATTGCAGAAAACCTACTGAAGCATGTATTATCCTGAAAATACTCCTCTTTTATAGCCTTAAGCGTACATGACATAAAATGCTGCGTTTGACTCATACAGGTGAATGGTGATGGTTGGGCAAATCATGCGCACAGAGGCATGCTATTCTTGCATCTTTGCCAAACGCAGCCTAAATCGATTAAACTATGCGCTTCCACGTAATCAAACATGGTGGTTGCATTCAAAACATACACAAACTTGCTTAGAAAAAAAAAGTTACATAGAGCAAGAGAGCTTACCCAACGTGTGAGCGTGTCGGACAGCTGCAGCAATCGGAGGAGGAGGCGCACGAGTGAAAAGCAGACTTGAAGACCCTTCCCATTTAACAAGCGGCG
>KN485160.1:0-67193 GCA_000787095.1 Periophthalmodon schlosseri | reverse complement strand
GTGTGCGCTGCTGGGGGCTCCCGGTTCTCCCCACAGCCTCCAACAACCATAAGAAGCGTCCAGTGATGCCAGAGACGTGCCATACGTTTTACACGCGCGTCTAGGCACTCACAGGGCACGTTCACTGATTTGATTTTCACTGATTTGATACTTTACTTTAAAATAGCCTACACTTTTGCCAATCTTATTAATCCCTGCAAGGCGACCGCTATAGTGATTTTTGGTTCTACAAAAATAAATTGAAATTGAATTTGCCAATGAAAAGATTTATATCCTATAGCCTAAATTTAGAGGGTTGAGTTGGGAAGGGCACCTGGTATAAAATGTTGGCTATAAATCTTTCCCGATGTTTAGTAGATGGGCCTACTGTACCCCATTAGATATTGTTTCTAAATGACCATGTGATCTCATGTTTGAGATGGTGAATAAGGGTGAACTGCGCCAGAACTTTCTCTACTGATTTCCTGTAGTTCTTGGAAAGATGTCTGTGTAATCCCTCAGTATGATCCATAGTAAAAGAAAAATTCTATTCTGTCAACTGGACAAAAAAGTTTCTTGAAGCAGTGTCCACCACCAATCTGACCTGAAGCGGCTTGGATGAGTAGCAAAACATCTTCACTCAAAAAACTTTTTGTCCAGTTGACAGAATTGAATTTTTCTTTTACTTTCTCTACTGTTGTTGATTAGTGGCCTCTCATGGTATTGCTTTCACAAGATTCTTTTCCTGGGTTTCAGCTTCCTGATACCAGAATTTGCTTTATTTTCCCAGAGTAAAATTCGTTTGGGCTGAAGTACAAACAGCTGCAACACAACATAATAAACACAGGGAGTCTAGGGACATACACATCATAGACACACAAAACAAGACTGTGACAGGCCATACGTGACATTCTGCAGACTTCCATTTCCATTTAAAAAAATATATTTGGTTTAAATAGTTAATCTCTATGGCAATGGCCCTAATATTTTTTAACCCACAGATACAATCATGTGGAAGAATAGGGGAATTGAAAAGGAGTTTTTGCTCTCTTGCATGATGTCAGAACTTTCATTATAAAAGAAGAACAAGACAAGAAATAACTTTGATTGAAAAACTTTAATAGTGAAAATGATTTTTCCCAGGACTGCTGTAACGCCCAGTTGCCTATTTATTTGTGTATTATCCTGAAACATTATTTGGTGGACTTCTGTTTGCTACTTAGTAATTTTATATAATACAACATGTTTGTTACTTCTTTATTACAGTTTTTAATGTTCTACCCACCTCTAGCTTATGTATGTGCCCATAAACAGTGGCCCTTCAAGCTTGTGTCTGTCTCTGTCTTGTCACTGGCCTCAGCAGGTCCAGACTGGGTCTTCTTGACACTGGCCTCAGCAGGTCCAGACTAGGTCTTCTTTAGAGTCTGTTTTTGACCCCAGGATTGACCCCCGTGTTGTGACACTGCCATTCGAGAGGAGTCAACCCTTCTTTTAAGGCTTGTCTATGTTACTCCAAGCATGTACTACACTTTGAGAATGTATCAACAAAACAATGCTCTCCACCAACATTGCCACTAAGGTCATGCAAAAGACTTTTCAATGTATAATCAAGAAAGATTTATTGGCCAACACACTATCGAGAGAATGTTCCAGAAAATATATTCACAAATCACTGCTAAAAAACTTTTTACCAGGTTGTTTTTGGTAAATGGTTCTCAATGAACCGAGCTGCCATAAAGGTTAAATATATACATTAAAAATAAATAAATAAATAAATAAGAAGTTAGTTTGGTTAGAAAGTCTCCAAAACTACAATACAAAGTTCTCCTCATCACCACTTTCTCAGGGATGCAAATATTATCAAAAGGCACTGTTTGTTTCCTGTTTATGACCACTCTCATGTGTTTCACTTTAGTCCTAATCTATAGAGTTTGTCTGTTTTACCAATTTGGAAATGTCTAAATTCAAAGTTTATTTGACTTGGTTTGGCTGTATTTTTGTTATAATTTGTTTACATTCCCTTTTCTCACCACATTCAGGGAAAGTGGAAAGCTCCCAGTTTGCAGTAATTGTGTTTTAAAGACACAGAGCTGTGTTAACCAATGAGACTATAGGCACTTTTCACATTAATACAAGATATACACCGTAAGGTACAACCGGTTGATTATTTGAGGGCTTGCTTGGATATAGATATTTATTTCTTGGCAATGCTCTTTTGTGTAAAGACCCACCCTGAAATATCATATGGGAATGAATACTGAAGTAAAATGAGATTAGAACGTATTTTCACTGTTCGCAGGGTTTGGTCACAACCTGTTGGTAGACTTTTCTTTACACGCCACATTTTTCACATTGTTTAGAATTGCAGTCAAAATTGAAAATGTACAACAGAATCCAACAGAATCCTACATTTACATGTTGTTTTCATCTTCACTAATTTGTACAATGCAAATATGTAGTTTTAAAGCTGTTGTACTGACTGAGTTTTGTTTACCTTTACTACCTCCAACCCGAGCGTTCATCCAGGCCTATATTTCTAGTCTGTGTGTGTTGAATACTTTATGAATATGAAAATAGAAGACTGCAGAGCTGGAGCTGCAGTCCACGTCACACTGGCCAAGTCACGTTCCAGCTCAGCGCTAACCCAATCCAGGAACTGTCTATTTTTATGGATCTGAAGTGAAATCTGCCGGACCATTCCTTGGATCGTTCCCCACTGTTCCACTGCAGCTGAGGAAAATTACCAGGTAGATTCAGCGACAGACAGAAAAAAAAACAAACGCTGGGTCACCTCCCCCAAAACCACACTTCCTGCCTTTAACAATAGAAGAAGAACTAGTGTGGCTAATATTTCCTCAGTGTAAGTCCTAGATAAAAGACTTCAAGAGCAACAATGTCCATACAGCCCAAACCACATCAGGACTTGTAACACAAAAATATCACGCAGTAAGAAAATCCTACATCTAGGACAGTAATGGTAAATGGTCATGGTCACATTTTTACATAGCGCTTTTCCACCTTCAAGGCACCACTCACCCATTCGCACACACATTTATACACCAGCATATGCAGCCACTGAGGGTGAGATAGGTTAAGTGTGTTGCCCATGGACACAACAGCAGGACTCATCTGTGGGAGCTGGAATCGCACTGCCAATGATGTTTATGTCGAGAATGAGATTTGAACTGCCGGCCGTTGGATGAGCGGACAAACACTCGCTACTGTCGCTGTAATGGTGACCAAGATCTAGAGATGGAGCGCTGGTTGAAGAAAAAAAATAATGCAATAGTTAAATTTCCTCATGGGACAATAAACGTATCAGAAAAAAAACTTAACCCCCTTAAAATATATTTTGAAGAAATGAAATTTACTGACCTCATAAGAAGGTCCCGGGTTTGGAAGTGGCGGAATTCTGAGTGGAGTTTTCTTATCCTCTTCATATCAAGGTTTCTTTTCCTCAAAATGCTTTGCAATAAAAAAAAATAAAAAAAAAATGAACAGCTATGCTAATCCACCAGCTATAGATAGCTTATTTGAATTTAGGACCCCATTGATAGTAAAACATTTCCCAACAGTGTTACTGAAATGTCACAGCTTCCTATTTCAGGTTACTGAGAGGGCAGTGCACAATTTGTGTCAAAAACACTGTCTGAATTCATATATCAAGCTGAATGGTTTGTCTTAAATGTAGTTTTTATTACATTGAATTGTTTTGTTTTGTATATCCTGTGTGTGGCAGAGGAGAAGCACAGAAGGATCCATGGAAGATTCAATATAGTCTAAAAACCATTTGATGTAGTTATAATATAATCTAGGCTATGCTGCCAAGTTTCATGTCTTCTTTATACTTACAGGATATTGGCTGGACAACAGTAGAGAGACATTTTATCTAAACATACATTGAAAACATAAACATTTCTATTTTAAGCTGAAGCAGTGTTTATTTTTGTAAAGCCTCATGAAATCTATTTTAGCCTAATAATCCTCACAAGGCTTTCAGGAGACCAGTCCCAAAATATCTCTGTTGAAAGCTGCAGTCTGAATTGTAAATTTAATAGCATGAAAACAGTTTACAATTTTGTATGGTATTATGGAGTGCAAAGGTTGAGAGGTCCACTGTTTTTTTTGTTTTTTTTTTCCTCAACTGGTATTATTTTAAGTAAAATGACCCAGATGTAAATGTGCTTTTAAATCACCCATTAGGGCCCTGCGTCCAGAGTTATTCAGTTACTTTCTTACATTCGTTATGGGTCAAGTAGTTTAGTCAAGTATGTTTCTCGGCTGGCCTGGGAACGCCTTGGGGTCCCACCGGAGGAGCTGGAGGAAGTGTCTGGGGTGAGGGAAGTCTCGAAGTCCCTGCTTAGACTGCTGCCCCCGCAACCCAGCCTCAGATAAGCCGAAAAAATTAGATGAATGGAGGGTCCCCTTAGTAGCTCTTTTCCACTACGTTAAAACACTATATTTGTTTACTGTCTGCTGTCTGTCTTTTGGGCACTTGGGGCTATCCAATGACTCTTGATTCAGCTACATGATATTTGGTCAGTGAAGGGACGTCAATGTCAGGATGGATCCTATTGTAAAAATAAGACTTGCAGACTTTGCTATGAAGATAAAAAACCCCTGTATCTGTATTCTGGAAGCCAAAAGCACCCATAAAACAAATTGTATAAAATCCCTGTGTAGCATTAATGAAGCATTGAAGAATGGGCAAAATGCAGTGTTTTCCTGGGAACATAGAGCTGAAACACTTTTTTGGATAACTTTATTTGCATAAACCCAAACAATAAGATAGCCTTGACATATTTATTACAGTGATTTTCAAACTAAGTCACAAGTCTTTTGCTATTGGCGTCTAGAGAACTGGTCTAGTTTTGTAAATGTGTAATGTAGATATGGGTTTGACATGGGGTGTTACAAGTTATAGCCATGTATAAATTGAGAATTTAATAAGGTTAGTTTAATAATTAGTAATCTAATCATGGTTTATCCCGGTTTTATAAGTTTAGTGTAACAAAACTGTCCCTCTCTAATCTCAATTCAATCTTAATTATGGGAATGTTGTAAAAGGAAGACTTACTGGAACACAATCACCCTCTGGCCATGCAGGAAGTGACTGCAGCTGGAACAGGGGTCTGAGAATGTACCCCCATTTAAGACGCACACCACTCGTCTCTGTAGGGGGCACTGTGTGAGTCCAACTGCACAGGACACAGACTGGTCCCGAGTTTGTACAGGTCCCAAAGTGGATAAAACTTCTCACATGAGGGAAGACATGTTTCAGCTGACAGCCATTAGAACAATCATGAACACCTCAAGCCTATTTGTGAGTATATAGTTTATGTGAGGACACTACCTTCAAACGAGCTGTTGACAAGAGATGCATAGATTAAATGGAGGCTTAGGAAGTTGATCACAGTACACATGTTCTCTTTGATAATTTGGACAATGATATAACTCTCTACACCCTTTTCATAAACAAAAAATATCATATCTTGTTCCAACTTACTGTCAGCTAATCACAGCATATTGTGGCCTCTCACATCCAAAGATTTTCATATGAATTGAATTGCATTTGGTGGAGGGTCCGCCACTTGCTTGTCTCTGAAGAGATATTCTTGCTTGGACTAGAATGTTACACAATTTGGCATTAAAGTTATCGATCATGAAGACAAGCAAGTGGTGCCACTAGGCCAAGTTACAGATCTGTAGAGAGAAGACTACGTTCACATGAGTTTAGGATGAATATATTTTGCCAGGTATTTAAAAGCGATAATAACACCCATAATAAAATAAATGATAGATGTGTTTAATGCCATACTGTGGAACATACCAATAAAATTTCTATACAGACGACAGATGGATACCCTGATGGCCCCCTCAGCAGAAACTTACCTTCAAGATCATATTTAAGTTTTAATTACTATTTTAAATGTGTGTTTTTTAATCCATATTAATGCCCTAGTTTAGTTCATATTTCAAATGCATGTTTTTTGAGTTAATCCAATTTGAAATTTTAGGTTGAGACAAAATGTAGGCTTCATTTCGACACTCTTCATTTCGACATTCTCAGCAGTTGCATGTACAGGTATAAGGCTGTCAAAATCATGTACAGGAGGCCCCCAAAGCCAAATGACCCAGTTGGCTCAATGGGGTCTTTGAGTGCGTAAGCACAAGTCAGGAGTAAAAGTGGGAGAAAGGTGAATGAAGTAACCTTGTAACACTAATGTAGTCACACATACAGCTTTGAACTGCAAGGAAGGAGCTAATAATCCTCTTCAAATATTGTACGAGTGATTGATGGCTTTACTAGATGTACTGAAGAAGCTGTGATCTAGCTATGATCCTATAACTACTGTATTAAAGTACATTCAATTTAGGGTTTGGAACTTGATTATGAATAATGCAAATGCAAAATTACTTCAGAAGAGTTCAGAAAAAGAATGTGTATTTTCTCCTCCAGGAGTGCTTTAAACAGCATTTGATGTGTTAGAGGATGTGAGAAAAACTATAGGTTAAACTATCCTCTTAACTATGGGACTGTTGCGTGTTATGTCAGAGGTCCACCTGTCTTGAGTTCCATAGACTCGGGGACTTATGAATTATATGCTTTAATTTAAAAACTTTTGGAAACATTTTTTTAATTATTTTTAGGCGTAGATCTATCCATCTTCTTCTGCTTATCTGGGACCGAGTCGTGGAGACAGCAGTGTGAGCAGGGATTCACCAACTTCCCTCACCCCAGACCCTTCCTCCAGCTCTTCTGCAAGGATCCCATGGTGTTCCCGCCTCAGCTGGCTCCTCTCCACGTGGAGCAGCAGCAGCTCTACTCCGAGCTCCTCACCCTATCTCTATTTCCAGCCACGCTGCGGAGGAAACTGATTTCGACTACTTGTATCTGTAATATTGTCCTTTTGGTTATTACCCAAAGCTCATGACCATAGGTGAGGGTAGGAATGTAGATTAAACTGTAAATCGGGAGCTTTGCCTTTCGGCTCAGTTCCTCCTTCATCACAACTGTCTGATACAGCGACCACTTCACTGCAGATGCTGCAATAATTGGATTATTTAGTAAGTGTTATTGTAGTTATTGTTTTTGTGCAAACATTTTCAAACAGCATTGCACAGAACCCAGTAATCTGCACAATTACAGTAACATGAATATTTGTGATCAGTTACTTTCCACACCTGCTTTTGACCACTGCATAGTAGTAGTATTCCACGGCATATTCTGCTTTAGAAATCTGCTGACAACAGGCTCACCTACAGGAGTTGTTCCTTCTTAAACAGTGAAAGAGTACACCTGGTTCTTGTAGTTTAAATAAACATATAGCATACCTGTTGCGCTGCTGCTGCTGCTCTCCTCAAAGTACTGCACGCCTTTGACACACAGGGTTTATGTAACTCACCCAGCTTGGCCTTATTCAGATCTGAGTGAGGTAACTGCTCTAGAGTTACCAAAAAAATAGCTCATCTGTAATCATGTCATTAAGTCTATATTTAAATGAATTATTACACCACCAAAAATTCTAGAGATGGGACGAGACACAGTTCCTACAAGACGAGACACAGAACTAGGTCCTTGAGCATAAGACGAGAGTTTAACATAATTTATTATAGTCTGAATACATGGTGCCATTGTAGTCTGGATAAATGGTGGTGGACTTTGGCAAATATTTATTTATATTTTATGTTTTTGACGCCATTATAGCACTGTTTTTGAACATGGCTTTTCAAATAGCTCACTAGCACTTTCTTACAAGATCTTGTGTCCTTTATTGTTTCCATGATTCTTAATAATCCATTTTGGTAGTATTCCATTGACTCAGTTGATTGGATGTTTCAAGTCAGTTATTGACAGCAACTTAATTTAAAGTTTTTAGGAGCATGCGATTTGTTTTTTCTATAGATTGAGTCTCCCCTCTTCTTTGAATGTAATCTTTTGATATTTTTCAGTGCATTTATTAGTTTAAGACTATAGTTAGGCTGTTGTTGGTCAGATATGCATCTGCACAAACAGAGTGCGGAGGTGAAGGGTCTGTGTTCTCAGCTTCAACAACACTTCACAGCCTACAGCAGGAGTTGGGGTGTTTGTCACACATGTGGAACTGCAGGTGCTCCGACTTGAACTGCATAATATGTTCAAACGGCTGGGGATCTTCTTCAGAATATATACAGACATAGGTAACATAGGTAAAGCAAGATATAATGGCTAGCCATGATACATGTTATTGTGAAAATGTATCCTCTCCTTTTGGTGTGTGTTTTACTATATATGCCCCTTCGTTCTGACTTAGAACTGTAAAAGAAGCCTATATATTCATGGGTTTTAGAGTGACTTTAGGACACTCACAATGGCAATAAACAAGCAATTAGGGCAACTTCTGGACCACCTGTTTTATACCCAGCTGTGGCTGCCAGGCTGTCAATGTGCACCAAGTGTCTTGCCTAAGGACACAACTACAGTTGGAAACTAACCCTATTGAACTGTGAAAGTCACTCCTTATACCTTTACTAAAACATATAGAGATGAATATGATATTTACAAAATAAAATAAATATACAAAACAGAAAATATTGTGTACTGAAATTTAACAAAATGCATTACTTTTCTAAAAGTGTCTTCCGTAGTGACTGCTGTTGATTTTCTGTAACATGGTGAAACTGTGTCAGTGGACATAATGCTGTAGATTGCACAACTTATCTTCACTCTCCAGTAGAGATCCACAAAGCCCTGAATACTTTAGCATAGTTGAGTATACATATGACGCCTTGAAGTGTACATACACTTCTGTGTATATGCTCTAACTGCAACAAAGGAATCTGGAGCAGGTGAAGAGTTCAGTGCCCACAGGTTTGAGAGGCCCACTGTTGTGGTAATAATACAATGAGCACATGGATTTGAACATTTACATAACTCTTGTGACCATTCATAAATGTGCATGTTTTAAATTGATTGAAGTTTGTTATATGAATCGCAATCAAAACTATATTTGCAGTAAAGTCTCTGGAAGTCTCTGAAAGTTGTAAGAAGCACTTATAAACTCATTGCGGTGAATAACTAGGAGGCTCTGAATTGTGAACTGAAGAATAACGTTGGACCATTGCAAAGTGTTTAAAATGAACCAGTTCTGTTTTTCGTGTTTTTAAGACAGCAAAAATCAGGTACAGCACCTATACATTTGATTTAAATTATTTTTTCAATTTGACATTTGTCCTATAATATACTACAATGAACTTTATAAAGACCAATTTGAAAATGTGTATGACAATGATTATATAGTGTGTTTTTGACACTCAAAGAAGCTTTACATTGCTTTATTTATTCACTGTACACCTGCTGGTGGTAAGTTACTGTATATCACAGCTGCCCTGGGGTTCATTTACAGAAGCAAGGCTGTCAAACTGCACCATCGGCCTCTTTGACCACCAATCAATCACATACTAGGCAAGATGGGTGAAGTGTTTTGCCTAAGGACACTACAAAAGTATGCTCTAGAGGCACTGCTGCCCCACTAACATGTATTAAACTGGGTTAGTTGGCTACGCGGTGGCTCAAGGGTTAACTGATAACTGTGCATTAAGAGGTGGCTGACTTTCCATTGAGGTAGATCTCCATGGAGACCAAACACACCCCTCGACCCTTACGTAGATTCTACGTAGATTCTATCCAAATGTATTCATCTTTGGCTTAGAAGTTTAGCCAATTTAAATGTCACCTTAAAGTTCGCCTTGTCTTCTGAAGCCTCCAGAAAAATGTATTTGGATAATTTATTATTGTGGGTTGGCTCATAAATTTGAATTTAATGAAATAATGACATAGGCTAACTACAAGTAGTTACATGATCAGTCTGCCATAGCCAAAAGACACATGAAACCTTTATATTTTGCTGACTACTCTATCATTATTATTTTTCTAACTGTCCCTATTTTTCTGCTGTAATGGAAAATTCAAAGGCAAGTTTATTTGTATAGCACAGTTCGTACACAAAATAATTCAAAGTGCTTTACAGAATAAGAAAGACATTAAAATCACAATACAACAAATTAAAACATAAATAATCAAAAATAATCATCATAAAATTAACATTAAAAGAGAAGAGTGCAGAAGCCTGGATTTAAACATTGTCAAAGTCTGTCTCACATCTTCAAGAAGACTGTTCCAGGTTTTATGCAGCTAAAACCTGGAACTGACTGTCTTCAAGAAGACTGTTCCAGGTTTTAGCTGCATAAAACTGAAATGCTGATTCCCCATGTTTAGCCCTGACTCTCAGCACCAGCAGGACGCCGGTCCCTGAAGTCCTCAGAGTCTGAGATGGTTCATATGGCACTAACACGTCGGAGATGTACTTTGGTGCTAGGCCATGGACAGACTTGTAACAAGCAGAGCTGCTTTAAAGTCTATTCTCCACTAACATATCGGAGATGTACTTTGGTGCTAGGCCATGGGGAGACTTGTAACAAGCAGAGCTGCTTTAAAGTCTATTCTCTGAGCCACAGGAGCCAGTGCAGAGACCTGAGCACAGGACTTATGTGCTCGTACTTCCTAGTTCTAGTCAGGACCTGAGCAGCAGTGTTCTGGATGTACTGCAGCTGTCTTAACACTCATTTGGAGAGGCCAGTGAGCAGGCCGTTACAGTAGTCTAACCTACTGGAGACAAATGCATGGATAAGTCTCTCCAAATCTGGTTTAGACAGTATACCTTTTATTTTTGCAATGTTTTTTAGATGGTAAAAAGCTGCAGATTGTTAAAGTTCAAGTCTGAGTCCATTATTACCCCTAGATTTCTAGCCTGATTTGAAGGTTTTAGAGAGAGAGACTGGAGGTGACTGCTGACACTTTCTCTATGTTTCTGCAGGCCAAAGACTATGACTTCAGTCTTGTCTGAGTTTAGCTGGAGAAAGTTGTTTTGCATCCACACACTGATCTGTTGGATGCAGTGGCAGAGTGAATTCACTGGTCCATATTCACCTGCTGCCAGTGAGATCTGAGTGACATAGTTGGTTTTAGGACACATTATTGCTGCGTATTAACAGGCCTAACGACAGCATGTAGAGATTGAACAGCAGGGGTCTCAGGATTGACCCCTGGGGTACCCCACAGGTCAGGGACATTTTATCTGAGACACATTTTTCAATTTCAACAAAGTACTCCCTGTCTTCTAGATAGGACTTGAACCAGTTTAGTGCAGTACCAGAAATTCCCACCCAGTCCTCTAGTCTCTGTAAGAGGATCCCATGATTGACAGTGTCAAAAGCAGCACTCAGATCTAACAGGATCAAGACTGAAACTTTGCCTGCATCAATGTTCAGGTGGATGTCATTTGTCACCTTGATAAGAGCAGTCTCTGTGCTGTGGTGGCATCTAAAACCTGACTGAAAAACATCAAAGGAGTTATTCAAAGGCTTCATAGTGCATCATATTGTTCTGTCCCCGAGCAAGACACTCCGCCAACTCCCCTGCAGCCTTCTGATTAAATGTGCTTTTGTGATTGGTAAACCATTGGCAGAGATTGTCAGAAATGGTTCCATCAGTCTGTCCCATGCTAACACGTAATAATCGTCACGTATATCAGACAACAAATGATTTATAAATTGAGTTTGGTTTAAATTACTTTGTTGATTTTAGAGGTGTGGGAAGCTTCTGTCTCTATTAAAACCGTAATAGAGGATCAGTTGTTCCTATCCTGTGCCCCATCAGACAACACCAGAGGCCATGACATCATTTCCCTATTCTTTGCTTGAGCTATGAATTTCTTATGTAATGTATTATGCAATGTGTTTTTGGGAGTTTTGCTCATTACTGGGTCTGGGGGAGCTTCGTGGAGGTGGCTGCTGTTGACATGTCCACAGTCCCGCTTGAATGAGGCCCTTACGGACACCCCCTGTGCTACTCTGAGAACCCCAACGCGCCTATCCTCAAACGGGGCAGAGCACTGGGACAAAGCGCACGTGCTCCAACAGTCAAGAGCAAAACAAGCGAACCACACGTGATTTTCTCATCAACAGCATGTTTTTGTCCGTTAGCGCGCAGCTTGGTGCTAATTGTTTATGACGACTTGATAAGTGGTTTTATTATGTGAGAACAAAGCAGTAGAATGTGTGTCTACGATGACATATGGGTCTTTTCACTGGGCCCTGATCCTAATAAACTGGATGCATATGTTGGTGATTTAACCTTATCTCCTAGTGCGAACAATAACCTCATTTTTGTGAAATGTTTTCAGGCAAACTTGGCCACAAGTGAGAGTAAAAAACACTCCACCCAAGCTGCCTGCAGTCGGTTGATTGGGTATGTTTTGTGATTGGTGGTTGGAGAAGCCCTGGTCTGTCCAAGGGCAGAAAAAGTTAAGAAAAGTGACTAGAAAATATGTATATCTGATTATACATTTTTTAGTAATTATGATTTTAATTTAGCATCCACACTGAAATGAATTGTGCAGTTTTGAACAAACCACTTGGACTTGGCACTGATGGCTTCCAATCCTGGAATAGATTGGGCCAAGAACAATGTCTCTGTGTTTGTTGCTCTGGTGGTTATGAATGAATATGAACAGTGATTACAACAGGATTCCTAAACAGAAGCAACTGGAAAATGCCATTTGGAAAAGTAAAAGAGTTCCGTTACTTTTGTGGAACAGTTTATCTTTTGTCTAACAGTTTTGTTACTGAAAATCAGAAAAAGCAAATACAGATGACGTATCCTCGGGCTCATTCTGCACAACGGAAAGTGAATGTGTCCAGTGGAACAAAATGACCCTGTTTGTCATAGCTTATCTCACAGCCTTGTCCACTTGTCATTTAGATGGATAGAGTTATTGTGCTGTGCATTGTTCTGCTTACATATAAACTATACTGAGGTACTATTCTTATGCTCAGACATGCACACACAAGGCTCTGCAGACATTATGCAATGCCATGTTAGTGGGTCAATGTGGAGCCTTTGTCACAGCACAGATATATGGCTGTGGTTTGACTTGGAATTACATTTTAATAATTATCTCTGCTTGTTCAAGTGTTACAAATATTATATTGAAACCAACTAATAACTGCAGAAAGGTATCACTATATATTATTGAACATAACTACAAAAAGTACAAAACATATTTATAATTTGTACCACTTTGTCTGGGCCTATACAATCAAACTATACAAGCTTCTGCACAATTAATAAAACTAGACTAAACTACTCACATTCTGTACTCAACTTACATTATAATAAGTATAAATATACCCTAAAGTAAAGTTAATGTTTTACAAATATGACAGCTGTATTTTCAGCTTGGTGTCCTACCCATGCCTTTTATAGATTGAAAATGTGAACCAAGAAAACTATATTTACCCTTCTAACATCACCTTTTGACCTCAATATATTATATCCAATGAGATATCTTTGTGGTGCAACTTGAACTGAAATGTAATCACTGACAGAAGAGACTTCACATGGAGCATTTTCAATCCTAGAAATAGCCCAATAGAAAGAGCTCAAACATAAACACAGTTGAAAGCATCAGATTGGTTTGGTGTGTGAGATTCAGGTGCATTAAGTTACTGCTTATCAGATGTAATGGTCCAAAACACTTCCCCATATAGGACACTACAGTGACCAAATACTTTTAGACAAAAGGGCTCTTTAGACAAAGAGCCCTTTTTGGTAAAGAAACAGGAGCTTCACTCATTTTCAAATAAATCAAAATCTATATGAAAGAGTTAACGAATGCTTTTAACATGAATCACTGAAAATTGTTATATACATGTGGCAAAGAAAAAAATGACTGTCAATTGCAATGTTAAAAGGCCAGTTTTCCATAGCTGAAGTTAAGTGAGAAATTACCAATAAGAGAGGACAGGTGAGCAGTCATTTTCTTAGCCATTTTTACTTCATCAATAGACAAAATACAGCATTATTTTACTTCACCATAACTACACTATTTACAACCTTAATAAAGCATGAAGAAAGCCTTAACTCATAATGAACAAATTGTTAGTAACAGGCATAGTAACTATGTATTAATTGGGTAGTTACTAAGCCATTCATCAACTGTCTGTTTAATGCTTTATTAAGGCTAGGTGTAGTTCTTAAGTGTTGCCTTCTTTTTATAGGTTGTGAATAGACACCTGCTTATTCTGAACTTTTGTCCTATCACCTCACAAGGAGCACCTCTCCAGCCCTCCACAAACATCTCATTGTAGAGAAAGTCATGCACAACCTGTTTGGACAAATTGAGTTGAGCTAACTGACGTGGATGCCCTGCTAGCCTCATGAGTGAGCGAGAGTAGGTATGAGAGTATGTATGAGAGTATGTGGGTGGTGTCTGCTGCAGCCTGTACTTTTCCATTGGCAGCTGAACACATGAGAGGCCTCTGAGTTACTGAACAACCATGTCTTATCAAAGAGATTGGGCTCTGTGAGGGAGGCTCAGGCAGTGCTTTTGTCTGTTCAGAGGGAGCGGGGGGCTGGACAAGGGGGTCAAAGCAGTTTTCACACATTCAAGTACTACTACTGATATTACTACTAATACTACTACTGCTGCTGCTGCTACTACTACTACTACTACTATTACTACTACTACCACTATACTACTACGCTGCTGCTGCTGCTGCTGCTCTGCTACTAGATATGACTAACTGCTTAAATTCTCGTCAAGAACTCGTCAAACCTCTGTAGCTGAGTTGTAAAGGTGAAGTGACAGTTTACATTTACTCTACATACTTACTGGAGTATATAATTGCACTACGTATTTTTTTGTCTTCAAGTAGATGTTATTGTGCCTGTGGCTCCACAGTATGGCATTAAATGTATCTATTCTCTTTTGGACTAGCAGGTGATCATCAAGCCAAGTTACAGGTCAGATCTGTGGAGAGACAAGCCTCACAATCAGAATGTATGTTTTTCAGTGTCATTTTGAGCAATAAAAACACCTGTGATTTAATAAATTCAAGATAGACAAATTTAATGCCATACAGTGGACCATTCCAGGCAAATCAATAGCATCTACCTAAAGACAAGAAAAATTACATAGTCTAATTATACACTCCAATAAGTATGCGGAGTAAATGTAAACTGTCACTTCACCTTTATAACTGAGCTACAGAGGTTTCAAGAGTTCTTTGTAAAATTTAAGCAATTGGCCATATCTAGTAGCAGAGCAGTAGCAGCAGCAGCAGCAGCATCTCCATGGTGGCCACCAAATTTCGAGACAGCAGCAGTTAAGGAGAGAGGGGCGACAGTTTTTCAATGGAAAGTGAACTGGAACGATGGAGCCAAAAGTGTGCCCATGCTCACTTCCTATTTGGAATATGGACGTCAACAGGTTAGGATGTCCATTTATATATACAATATGATGGAGACAAACAACTCACCTGGAAAGTTAGATATAGTGAACCTTTAACAATCTTACTTTTTGAATGTTGTATCACTTTTCTATTAAATTCTGTTAAATTCTATTATGACCTATTCTTCAGCTTCCTGTTATATGCTACGTGTTGCACATTTTCACCACTCAAAATATAGAATATTTTCTTTTAAATTGTTAAAGGCTATAATAACAGTTCAATTTTTTTCATAATTCTTAAACCCATGGATTTGAAAGACAAGAGTGTCCCATATTTAATAGCACAACAATGCAACTCCACACTGAAAGCAGTTATGCCATTATTCATTTTGAACACACAGCCAACCACATCCATCTTTTGTGTTGAGAAGGGGCAGAGGCATAGATCCCAAAGAAGTAGGAATGCCATTGTTTCGCAGACAGCACATGACACGCTTCTCAAGATCTGAGCTCTAAAATGGGGCCAACTCTCGGACTGAGTTCCCGCCACCAGGCTCCCCATCTTCCCATTCTCCTTAGTCTCGACGGCAGCACTGTATTTTTGAATTTGACTTTTGACCTCTTAAACCTATAGGCCTAAGTGGAGGAGATGTGCTTCATTGGGCAGGAAATTGGGTGGAAAAATATAAGCAGTTCCAAAGTGCTGATGCGAAACGTAAATCATTGAGAAACACAAACTGACATAAACATTCAGATATTAAGTATTCAATAAAAAGTTATCATTATAATCAAAGAATTTTAGAGGCCGGAAAAATATTTGTCTATTGAATATTATTATTAGAAGCAAGAAAAAAATAAACAAAAAGTTAAAAAGAAAAACAATACATATTTTTCATATTCATATTACATTCATAATATGTCAAAAGTATGTTAAAAGAATGAATGTTCATTAACTGCTTGTCTTTTAAACCAAATCAACTATTTTGTGAAGCCCAGTAAGGTGACTGCTGTTTTTGTAATTTTGGGCTCTACAAAAAATAAATCTCTCATAGACTATATCTATTGCTGCCAGCCAATCACAGCCTGCTAGATATGACTCTTAATCACCTTTTAAAAATATTCATATAAATGAATAATTACTCACCTAAATCATGTTGCTGGCTGCAACCCTCCAATGCCCCTTTCCCTCTGCAGCAGAACTGACACCTGAGAATCTTCATCTCCAGTGTCTTGACCCTGTGGTTAGATATTTTATTGCATTGCTGATGTCTCCTCCAAGAATTCACTCAGTAAATTATAGATTGTGTCTCACTGAAAATTTGTCTCTTCAGGTTTAAACATATAATTAGCCTACTCCAATCATAACTGGAGAAGGGCTTTTACTATTTACTGGTTTCAGACTGATGACAAATTAACACAATTAATTTGTCATACCAATTAAGGCAACACTGCATTTGGGACATATAAATCTGAGAAATGTGATCAAAAAGGGTATTGCCTGTAGTGTCTTCCCTTAACAAAAACTAAATATTATATTTTAAATGGCCAAAAGTCCTCAAAATGGCACCTGTAAAGAGAAAACTGATAACCATGCATATCCATGCAACATTCAAAGCAATAGAACTTGTTTAAACAGCTGAAACTTCAAAATCCAAGGACGTGGAGTGGCCTTGCGTTAAACTCCGTCACCTCTGCTGTGTGGGAGGGACACACACCTCTTCAGGGGCCCTGTGGGTAATATCTGTTGACGTAGGTCTGGGGGCTTGACTTATATCCATCCAGTGGTGAAAGCAGTGATGCATGACCCGTGCCGACCTCTGAACCTGCACAGTTGTCAGGGCGATTACCACGTGCATCAACAGCACATCTGAGGGGCCACACACAATGCCCACAATATACAGCTACACAAATAAGAGACTGGAACATGCTAGTGACACCTTTTGGATGGTGATAGTGTCCTTATTTATTATTTATTATTATATTTCTTTTTATTTAAAAAGGAAGTAAACTTTATGATGTTTTGGATTGGATTTGAACACATTTGAGCAGGTTTTCTTATGCTCTTTGTCAATTATTCAACTGTTACGTAATGTAATGTATAAAAAATCTGTACCTTATTAGATTACAATTATTTTATTTCTTTCACTACAAAAAAATGAAGCAATAAATGAAACATCATTTGTGCAGGTTTTTTCTTCAATTATCATAAGATAGATAACATAAGATAAGGGAACCTTGGCCCACAAATTCCATCGTAGCAACACAAGTTCAAAATGAAGAGAAAAAGCAGCATAAATAGCTATTAAAAGTTATACATTTTGGTCTTTTTTTTACACACTTTTGCACCTCGAAGATTTTAGTTTTAACTCAACTGATCAACATTCTTTTAACTCTATTCTCGACTGTAGCAGAGTCAGTGGTTTCACATCAGATATAATAAAAATGCATTACACTTGTAATACCTGTAAAGCCTGTCGAAGCCCCTCAAAACACTACACTGTAGTTATAATGAATACTGTAGCCACAGCTGCCCCAGGGTACACTGACAGAGGTTGATGGTTAAGTGATCTAAACACTTGTCACTCCCACACTAAGAACCAAATGAATAATTAAGAATTAAACAACAATGAGCAGCTCTGCTGCCAATGAGGAGCAGCTCTGCTGCGTGTCGTGGTTTTAAAACTGTGTAATGCACTGCTCTGAGTTGTTGAAACCGCTTATACCATGGTACCATTAATAGTTCACTTTTAAATTGGACTACCTTTTGCTTGTCCATGGATGTTCAAAGCATTAGTTATTTCTGTTTTAGTTGAAACTAGTCCCCAGTAATTCATTTGTTTACCTGCTGTTATGATGATGCTCACAATGTAGTGATATAGAAGTGATTAAGTATTGCTGGACTACCTGTGCAGTTATTCACAAATAATGCACAGCAGTTAGCCTTAGAATTCTCACTGACCATGGTATAAAATATCAATAACCAATATTTGTTTTCTGTGTATGACCACACAGCGCTACTGTGAATCTTTGGGGTGAAGAGGTCAAGACCAAAATGGACTGTCACAAGTGCACAAAAAGCCTGTTACATTTAGAATACTGTAATGTTCACCTATGCGTCTCATTCACAAATCTGGTATTGCCACTGAGGAGTGAAGGTTCCTGTACAACACAAGATTTAGACATAAATTAATACATATTTTATATATATTGTACTTTTTATATCATTACATATTTTGTAGTCATTATTTCAACAAAATCATTGGTTCACAGCATGATTATGATTAATGTAGCCAATGAAACCTAACATACAGTATACTGACTGAAGAAGGTGACCCTGTCTTCATCCAGCTCAATCATCTCTACATGATCATGTTGAGGCAGTTTGATCCCAGCCCATTATATACAGTCCCATATTATTCAATACAAAATAAAAAGTGAAGTTTGGTACTAAAAGTATGGTTGTGTTTTAATATAATAACATAATAATAACAACGTAATAAAAAATAATAGTATATAGCCTATGTGAGTGCATGGCTACTGTAGTAAGCGTAACCCCCTCTTCAGGTTAATGGGTCATTGTGCCTGTTTTAGGACATTCTGAACATGTCAGTGCTCAGCTGTGTCGCTCTCATCCATCAGCAAAAAAAAGTCTGTCAAATCTCTGTCACTCAAACTTATTTAAAAATTTCTGTACATGCTTTAACTTGAGATGTTGAACTTTCCCAGTCAGAGAAACACTCTGTCATCAGGACGATACACCAAAGGGTTGAAAACTTGACATAGGGAGTGAACTCAGGAGGACATGTCCAGAGTAGAGGAGAAACATTACATAAGGCTGTAGGTTGGGTTTAAACCAGGTTACAATGGGGTCAGGAAGGATTCTTTCAATGCTAAATTCACTATAGTCAGTAAGTCATTACCAACATGGAAGCACTGATTTACTATAACCCCCAAATTGGAGGAGTGGCTACAGCAATAGCAGATCCCAAGCTCAAAACATTCTCCATGGAGATATATATACGTTTTATGCCATACTGTGGAAGATTATAGCCAAAGGAATAACATTTTCATGGAAACAAGAAAGAGGAGGGCCTTCAGGCCAAGTTTGAGGAGATGCAGGCCCACTCAGGGTAAGGTTTTTCATTGCAATAAAAACAACAGAAAAGAAAAACAACAAACATGCTTTTATTTTAGTCTATTTTTGGCTAAAACATACTGGAGCTTCAATGCGCTTCAAAATAATATGACCAGGTGTAGTAATCTTCCATACGTCCACTAGATAGCGCCATTTTACCATATAGTGACAAACTCCGTAGCTGTGTGAACGGCCCAAAAGCTCTGTTTCTGAAGTACGTGGCAAATCTAATAAAAATCTAATCATTTTACGTGAAAAAGAGTAGCATGAACTCTTCACATGAACTAGAATATTACATAACAATAAGCTTAGTCAACGTTTTCATCATAGGCCTAATGGGAAACATATGAATCCTTTTAGAGCAGACTAAGCCACAGCAGCTGTGTGATATCTTTTTAAACAATACATTATGAATTGTTTAAGTGGTTACTTGGAGAAAGAAATCTTTGTAGAAAAGAAAACATATAAACATATTCATTGTTTCTTTATCTAGACCCAGTTCTGTCAGATGCACCACACATTTCACGACTAGAGATTCATAGTCAACTCCCAAAGGCGTTTAATTCTCTTCATGCAAAATCAGATCAAACAGATATTTAAATATGTTATGTAACACTGTGTCTCCTTTATACTTGACTTTATACTTGTGACTGGTGCAGAGAACCAAATGCAGTAGTACAATGTGGAATAGAAAAGACCTTTTAAGCGTTTTGGTCTTGTGGGATTCTTTTTAGTTTGACCAGTTATTTCATGTCTTTCACAAGATCCATAAATATGTTTTTGGATTGTTCGAGCATGCATAGGTCTAATAGGGATTCAACTCAATTTGTACAACTTTTACAAGACCAAACCCGGTCTAAGCCTGGTCTAAACCAGGTCTAAGCCCGGTCTAAACCAGGTCTAAGCCCGGTTTAAACCAGGTCTAAGCCCGGTCTAAACCAGGTCTAAGCCCGGTCTAAACCAGGTCTAAGTTCAAATTACTTAAAAGACACACTATCACTGATGGTACTCACGCCATAGTTTGAGAACTGCTGTTATAAACTCATTTAATTATTTTCTATCTGGATTTTAACACTGTGTAGTTTATTTGTACCCTGCTAATTACTGTGTAACTCACATCTTATGTAGTGAATCTTAAGATTTCTATAAAAAGATATGTTTCAGCCAGTGAATTATATGTCATGTAGTGGTGGAAGGTAACGAAGTACAAGTAGTAAAGTACTGTACTTAAGTAGAATTTTTAGGTATCTGTACTTAAGTAAATTTTACAGTGGAAAGTTTTTACTTCACTACGTTTGAGAGAGGGTATTGGTACTTTCTAGTCCACTACATTTTTTAACTGGACTGAAAAGTAAAAAGCTTTGGCTTTGAGCAAACAAAAATGAATACAGAAAATTCATATGAAAAATTAAGAAATTGATTCGTATTGCAACTGTTGAAAACCAACTGACCAAAATATGTATCATTTTTAATCAATATTACTACATTTAACACTTCAAAAAATTAACAACACTTGTTCAAAATAATTGTACTTTTTACTGTTAAAGTACATTTTAAACAGGTACTTAAATACTTTTACTTAAGTAGATTTTTTTCATGTGATACTTTTACTTTTACTTGATTAACTTTTTACCTCTGTATCTGTACTTTTGCTTAAGTAACAAAATTGAGTTCTTCTTCCACCACTGATGTCATGCTAAGAAGTCATTGGGTAAGTGCGGAAGAAAGATCAAGGTGTTACAGCTCTGTTTCTATACAAACAAAATAGTCAACATAATAGATCATTTTAAACTTTTGTGGGCTGGTACAAACCTAAAGCCACTTGTTTGAGGATACACAGATAGATACAGGCTGCAGGTCACATGGCAGCTCTAAGTGGTTGCCATGTCACTGTGTTTTTTTTCAGAACTCATAGGTAATGATTGATGAAGGTAAAGCGAGGACACATCTTATCCTTTTCACAATGTGTTGAATTGAACTTTTGCTGTTTACCACATTTTATACAGTTATTTATTGTCTTCATAACAGTGTGGCTGTTTAATTAGGCCACATTTATATTCTATTTGACATCAAGGAGCACTGTATGGTGTTACAGCTTTTTTATGTGACAAAATACCAAATTATAACGATGAAAATACAAAGTAAAGACGAGAGACAAGCAGACAAGTAAGTAAGGGCATGTAAATGGGATTAGTCTTCAGCTTGTTATTAAATGTATATTGCTGTATATAAGTACTTTATATTGTAGTTTGAACATACAAGCTACACTAAATCCAGTTTGAGTTGGCTGCAGTCGTTCTATCACCCCAGTAATGAGAAAAGCCGTCTGATCCTTGGGCATTTACTCTTTACATTGAAAAGAAAAATGTCCTTGTGCTGTATGCATTATTTAGAGCCTGAGTTTTGAAAAAGCCACATGGACACAAACTAATGTGGTTGTGTATACAGTACATATGCATTATGGCCCCGGGCATATGAAACACGCAGTATATAAAGGCTCTTACATCACATGTGTTGTGTTAAATAAATTCTTCATGCACAAACAATGGCACATTTTATTTATATTCAAGAAACACTTTGGGCAGTTCACAGAATTCACTTAATGTCCTTGTCAGTAGAATACTATTCCTCATTACGCTCCCCTTTTTTATAGTTACACAAACTTATTTTTCCACTTTTCCCTGGCGACACGCTACACTGTTGAATATATTGATTACATTACATCACAACGGTTTTTAAATCTGAGGTTGTGCGACTGCTATTTATTCTGCCCCTTGATCTTCAACTGAATTGATTTTCCAATATTTTATACATTTATTATTTTGTGAGTGTGCCTTATTGATTTCAATTAAAGTAGATGCGGCTCTATTGGCTGTCAAGTTGCATGCACCTTATCTGCTGGTTCATTTTGATAAATTGTTTCTGTTGTTGAGATGTGATATTGCACCAGTATTTTGTGTATGAAAAACTGTGTATGAAGTTAAATAAATAAGTTAATAAGTTAAATTAAAAAAAAAAAAAAAAAAGAAGCGTATGTGCGTGTGAGTGTGTGTGTGTGTGTGGGGACATAGTAGAGTAGCAAACCCCCGGGCTGTTCCTCTAGTGCATCTCCATGGAAACACCTGGGTGTGTTTGGTTGCCATTCCATGTGGGAACACTGTCATTATGAGGCCAGTCATTAGGCTAACATCGGGATTATAGCGGCACACCTCATTTGCACTCCCCTTTAAGGTAATGAAATGGACTCATCCCTCAAAATCACATGAGCTTGATTTAATGTCTTTTTTTTATTTGAGCCTCTGGTCAAGCTGTGAATCGACAAGACAGAACAAGACAGCACAAGAAAAATGTGTAAAATGACAAATAGTATACTGTGCAATATCAGTTCGTACAGGTGTAGAAAAAAAGTGCTATATCTGTGTCACGAGATCCATTCTATGAGACCAATGAGGTACCTAACTATGGGTTTCAGAGTGATGAAAAATTAGGATCACTGACAAAATATTCCATCTTCTGAAAGGGAAAGGCCCCTCAAAATTGTACATAACAGAAAGCCAATACCTATATTGAAAATGGGGGATAGGTAAAATTATTGTAGTGCAGATTTCTGTTGTACTACCAAGTTCAATGGTGCTGTCACTAATATAAATGACCAGATTCAACATTTGTAGATTTAATAGTGTAATATTCTATTGCCCTCCACCTGAGTATAAGACCAAATTCTAATCTAGACTCAACACACTAAAAGGCCTACATTACTTTTTATATTTTGTCAAGTATATTTGTTTGGCATATACAAAAGGTGATGACAAATCTAAACTAAAATATATGGTCCAAGATCAGTGCCTTATCACTTGTATATGTTTTGGTCTGTTAAATAACCCTAGAGAGGCATATATGAAATCATCTTTTGAGATCAATGAAAGTGGCCGGACCATCAGTGCAGTGTGTCTATATGTTGTCCATGTCATATAGGAAGTAAGTGGTATCATAACACCAATGGAACACCTCCAGGACAACACACTGTTATATATTATATATATATATATTATGTTATATATATGGAAATTAGTATTTTTGCTATAACCTGGCACCAAACATCTTTCCTGTTTTTAAGGTCAATGTATTGTTGTGCACTGTCCCTGTCTAAATAAAAGCATACCATACCATACCATTAAGGTCATATGTCAAAAACAATGTCAAGCCCACTCTAAAAAATATAGTTTTACTTCATTGTATATGTGTTTGTGGTGTACTGTCTTGATGGTCTGTCATTGCAGAAAAGGGATATCTAAAATAACATTGGAATATGAATTTAACTTTGAGCTTTGTTAGGTCTATCAAGTTTGCAGGTTTAGATTTATAGTAAAAGAAAAATTCAATTCTGCTCATCCAAGCAGCTTCAGTTCTGGTCAGATTGCTGGTGGACACTGCCTTATACCTATCTGAAGAGGGGAGCTAAATATACTGAAACTAACACACCTATTTGTTTACAGTTTCTGTTTATTAGCTAGGCCTATTGAACTACTCTAAGTGTGAATTGTAAGTAATATTTTGCATGGTCGTTCAGGCCCCTAATGAGTGCTCTCACACTTATTAGCATACTGGCTGTCACTATTGTTTTCCTTGTTTTGATTTATGTCTGAGGATGGAGTTATAAATAGGAGATAAATGATGTCTAAGCCCTCCATTCCTCCATCCAAAGATGTATTGTCTTTCCTCTCAAACCGTTTCTTTTCTTTGGCTAAGATCTGTACCTCACTATCTACAGTTACATTTTCTACCATTTTCTACTGTTCATTTTACTTGAAAAAAAAATTATAATTGACATTACATACATTGAAATTCTAAATAAAATATCCTAGATTAATATTTTGAATTCAAGACATTTTATCTTGTGTAGATTCCATGTTTGCAGTGATTATCTGTTCCACATTTTATCTTTATGTAACTGAAACATCTTACTCCCCTAATCTTCATAATTAAACTCTTTTACATCCATAACAGTGATTTGTTTATATCCTGCTGCCTAAACCAGACTGATCCAGGCCAGAGCAGCCGCCTGCAGAGCTCGGAGCAGAAACCTTGGCAGGCTGATTAGAGAAACACTTTGAACACGTCATGCTTCAAACCCACTCTACAGTAAACACGTTTATATGAGAGCGATGGGAAGGGCAGAAATACCATGTTTCAAATGGACCCCGGTATCTGAAAAAGACCAGGGATTATAATGTAAACCTCTTATGGGGCTTAACATGAATATTCTGCCCCCAGCAAGAGCAGATCCAAAAACATGAGCTGTCTTAAGTGAGGGAAAGGTCCAAAACATTACACAACTCAGTAGCTCAGCCATATTTGATATGTCCCAGTTTTCTTGTTTGTTTTGGTTACCTTTCACTAGACGTGCTTTCTTACCAATAATTTATGTTAACGACTTCATTTAATGCATTTAAGTCATTTTTTATTCCACTATCGCAGCCAAAGTTATTATATGACTGTTTGAGTCAGTTGCAAGTCTGGAAAAGTAAGTCAAAAGTATGCATGCTTTACTGTTAAACTACCACACAAAACAAATCGGTGCTGGTTGGAAAAAATAAACGGGCTATATCCTATGTATTACAACAGTGTGTCAGTCCAAAAACTCTAGCAGCCATTCAAAACATGGAGGGATTAGTTAAAGGTGCATTGTGTAACTTTTCTGTAGGAGGATACGCCACCTGCTTTTCTCCATGGCCTGCAGGAATATGGCATTAAACTTATTGGGGATGCCATCAGGCCATGTTTAGGTCAGATCTGTGGAGAGGCGAGAATGCTTAAATAACTGAATGAATGCAAGATATTTCATGCAAGTTTCGCTATATTGTGGAGCATTCCCGGCAGAGCAATGCCATGGACACAAGTGGCAGACTCTCCCCAGAAAAGCTACAAATATTTAAATTAAGTATGAACCTCATTTTATTGTAAATACAGTAGCCTACTTGTGTATATAAGCAGAAGGCTATAGCTGTTTACAAGGTAATCTACATCATATCAGTGACAGAACGAGGTCTGCCCCATCAGAAATCACATGAGAATAAATGCCCCTCCCTCCTCTCCATCTCCACCTCTCCAGTCTCTCTCTCTCTCTCTTCCACTCTCAGCTCTGTGCACTTGGAGTCCCCCCTGCACGTATATCTCCACAGACCCGCGGAAGTGTGTCTGCGTGTGCACCTGCTCACGCCACGATGCGCGCTCACAGCGGGAGAAAAGGAACAAGCCAAACGCGGGATTTTTACTCACAGGATTTCAGAGTAGGAGAAGCATCTGGAGCACGCGTGATTGAGTGAGGCGCAGACGGGTAAAGGTGAGCTCTCATGCGCTTTACGTTTCTCTTTTTGGATTATTGTCGCCTTAAAACTACTGCACCCACTTTTGTGCTTATTTCCAATTTCTGCCCATTCTGATCGTATGTTCCAACATGTTTAATTTGGCTTAATAATTCTATAGCCTAATGTATTTCTATTTATTTTTACTGTGACTTTTCCAACTTAAGCATTGGGTCAGTTTTGATCTATATTATGTCCCTATTTTTTCATGTCAATTAGCCTATTCCAGTATGACTTATTCTTTTAATTCAAATAAACTTGAAAATGAATTAATCTGAATAACACGTTATAATCCTATAATTTATTAATAATTAATGCAGTTGCATCTAGCTATCTGTGTTTTGGTATTAAAAAAAAAAAATCAGGAGAGAAAAGCTCACTGTTAAGGGAGCCCTGAAGGGACATTCTGTTTTTGAAGAAACAAATGCAGTGGAAGGGAGCCATCTGGATATACTTTACAGATGACCTATGTGCACAACTAAAACCACAGGATGGCACCCATTTATAAATTATGCAAAATAGTTTCCAGTGGGAATATAGTTAAGTTATAGAAATTGTGCAAACAGATGGTGATTTATATTCTTATGTGTTTTTTTTATTTTTTTTATTATTATTATGGTGGTTCCGATCCACTCAGTGAACCAGAGCAAGCGCAGTTGGACAGTGTCTGCTTCAAAATGCAACAAGTTGAATAAACAATACAGGGAGTCTACCTCTAAGCAATGTATAGCAGATATATTTAAGGTTGGCATTTATTGTCCCTGTAGAGAAATTTGTTCTCTGCATTTGACCCATCCTTCATTGTCACTGGGGCAACCTGTCAGGAGCCCGGGGATCCATCTCCAGATGTTGAACTAGGCTTGATCAGGACTAGCTCGGCTGGAGAATTTTTGTGCATGTTTTGGGTTGAAGTTATTCAGACTAGTGACAAGAAAATTTATATGAAAAAGAGAATACAAATCAAAGTGCACACTTTAATTTTGCTGGCACAATAGAGGCCGAGTGAACAGTGAATGTCTGACAGGATGTTTTGAAGCCATTTTTGAACAAATACATTGACAAGACAACTGATTTTCATGTGAAAAATAGTAATTCTATTAAAATATATGCACACGTTCTAAGCCTGATCCATGAAAGAAGAAGTAGTATACAGAGGCATTTACATTATCAGGTTGATGACTGAGAAGTATTGGAGCAGGTAAGATGAGAGGTGAGAGCAGAGCAGAGAAGCAGTGTAGAACACAGATACCGATTGAGTTACTGCTGTTAAAGATCTACTCAGTCCTCTCATATTTACACATGCGGTCATTGTTTTGGCTTTTATTGTTTAAGGACTTTAAGGGTGATTGCCACAGAGTAAACAAGATGCCATATTAAAAGGCTGCTGAGATTGGGTCAGTACCAAAAGATTAGCATTATTTCAAGGTGATTTTTACATAATATTGTTATTGTCAGATTTGCTGTATGACCTTGGTAGAAAAATGTGACATTCAAATAAATTGCTTGCAAAAGCATAGACTTTCCTTCCTATGGCATCAGCTTTATGCGGGAACTCCAATGGTTTTTCCCTGACCAGCTGACCTATAGGACATCCCCACGGTCTCTAAGAGGGACACATCTGGAACAGCTCCTTAGAGAGCTGTCCAGACAAAGACCTGAAAAATGGGGAAAAGTTGAGAAAGCACTGTGAATTTCTTCTTATGTGTAACTGTGCTCTACAAGTCTATAAACGTGTCCACTTCACTGTTTAGTAATTTCCATGTCTGTGATAGACTGCATGTTTTCCTGTGTATGGGCAGGTACTGTTCAAGAGTAAGAGCACAAAGGAAATTTCCAGACTTCCCCAAAAAGGATGCATCAAATATGAAGAACAAAATTCCCTTCAGGTGAACAATAAAATCTACCTTTCCATAGAATGCATTTACAATAAAGAAGAATGAATGTTGTATTGGTTTATTATAGGCTTGTGAACTAAGCCAAACTAAAGAAAATGGTGCTGCACTGTATCACCCACACGTCCTGATAGACTAACCCAGAAACATTTTATCTGGGTCAAATACAAAGTAAAAAATTCACCTTGCAAACAGTTAACAGTTGCCTTAACCTCATGCTTAACTTTATTTATCTGTCCTTCAGTTAACCAGTGGAGACTCCTGTGGTCCTCTGATGCGTGCCTCCCTGTTCTGAGCAGACATCCCGGAGAGATCCAGGATGTGCCCAACACTCTCTAGAGGGACCCCCTGGACCTCACATGTCTTACCCCTGATTCTGCCTCTGTTCCTGGGTGCCCTGCACTCTGCCGCCCCCTGCCCTTCTCCATGCCTATGTGCCAGCGACATTATCTCCTGTAGCAACGGAAATCTTTCTTCCCCTCCTCTCAAACTCCCTGGCTACTCCTCACGCTTAGATTTGAGCCATAACATCATCAAGGTCTTGTCTACTTCCTGGACTTCCCAAACTCTTAATCGTCTGACAACTTTAACTCTGAACTGGAATTTTATTTCTGAAATCCAAGAAAATGCATTTGCTCTAACTCCTTATCTCACCCATTTAGATATCTCCTCCAATCAGCTTGCAGTATTGAACGCACCCATGTTTACTGGCTTAAAAGAGCTTCAAGAACTGCTACTCTTTGGGAACCAAATTTCCCACATAGAAAAAAACACATTTCAAATCTTGGTACATTTGCAAAGACTATACCTTTCTGGGAATTTGCTTACACAGTTTCCTATTGAACTTTATGAAGAGCATAATGGACCTACAAATTTGACTTTTTTAGATTTGTCAGCCAATCGCTTGTCACAGTTGCCAGTACAAAAGTTGCTATCTTTACATGACAAGAGTGGGATTTATTTGCAAGACAATCCTTTAGTTTGTGATTGTCCTGTACAAGCACTGATGGAGTACTGGACATGGAAGCAGTACCGACCCATAGTAGATTTTGGGTCGGGGTGCAAAGGCAGACAGGATTTTGAGTGCGGTCTACAGGAAAACCCAACCGTACAAGATGGAGAAGATGTTTATGAGTATCATGTGGACCCCGGGAGAGAGCTTTTAGTACCATGTCCAGGAATCTTAACTGCCCAGGAGGGGGCGTTGGTTTACTGGCTCACACCCCATACAGTGCTGAATTCATCTGAGTATAATTCAAGCAAAGGTGAGTGTACCATTCGGAGCTTGGCGCAGACTGTCAAATTTAGGGTTGGTGGATGCCATAGACTGTATATATAAATGGACATAGCTAACCTGCTAGCTGCCGCATTCCAAATAGAAAGTGAGCATTGGCGCACTTCAGGCTCCATCGACTCTGGCTCCAATTCACTTTACATTGAAAAATGGTCACCCCTCTCTCTGTGACTGCTGCAATGAGCCTCGTCATTTTGGTCTTAAAATGTTTGTATTAACCCACTCTACATGATCCTGGTGTTTTTTATTTCACTATTATGTCCATAAATCAAGGACATTAATAACAGACAAATCAAGTGTCTTCTTTCCCTGAGGTCATTCCCACTAGCTTTAGCAACAGGTTTAATTGACAGCGTTGCTAAGCGCCCGCTCCTTGCTAAAACCAGTGGTGTGGGCGGGAAGGGGCGTTACCTTCAACAGCCTGGCTCCGGATTGGCTCTTTGGTTGCTATGATACTCGCAGTCAGAACTCGGCTCCAAGTTCGCCTCGATGCTAGCCTCGATGCTAGCCTCGATGCTAGCCTCGATGCTAGCCTCGATGATAGCCTCGATGCTAGCCTCGATGGCCTTCATTTGACTGGAGCCAAACGCTTTGGGTGACGTCACACTCACGCAGCCCACTTCTTTTTACAGTCTGTGGTGGATGAACAATGCAGTATAATGAAAACTAGAGAAAACATCGCCATGGTAACCTAAAGTAACAAACCACTCTAATAGAGACTAATAGAGAGTTGGGTTTTTTAATTACAGTTTTACTACTTACTACTAATACTTTGATAATTTTACTTTCTTATATTTGTACTTAAGTCTATCTAAAGTTCATGTTCAATCACACTAAAATGCAATCTTACAATCACAAGATGGCTGCCACAATTGCCACAGTAACAAGATCGAAAATCACTCTAGTTTTATTATACCTCAATGGAGAAACACTCAGAGCACAGACTGATGCGCAAAAGTCTGCTAGAAAAGTAAAGTTTCACAATTGCTGAAATGTTTGTTCATACCTTTTTCCCTTCTGTTGGCCAAATGTGTCATAACGCATCAATGAGTGTCATGGAACATTGTAAATTTGGACATGGTTCTGTTGCAGCAGGCTGAGCCACATGAGGGGGGCACAGGTTGTGCTCTGCTGAGCCTAAAAACTGTGATGTGTATGGGCCAGTAATTAGACATCTCCCTCACATTAATTAGTATTTCATGCTGATTTGTTGCTCTCATATAATTACACCAAACCCAAACTGACAAAAAGGGCCAAGAAATCATCTGAAAATGAATACAGAATCTGAAGCAGGTTCCTTTTCAACCTTTCCTTTTATTTATGTAAATATTATTTTTAATCTATATGTTTTTATTCATATTTACACTTCCCACATTTCAAGAAAAAAAGTAATTTTAAAATCTTTACATGACAGGTTGTTGATTCATTCGTTGCCCTTCATTTTGCTTTTCAGTACTTTTGTAAATATTGTTTTATGCCAGATGCCCTTCTTGGCTATTTTAACTGAGACTCAGGTTCAATGACAAGTGATGCAACATTATCCAGCAAAAGTTAGAAAAACATTGTGCAAACATAAAAATCACATGTTATCAAGTCATTTTGATTTAAAAAATATGATATAATTTTGTTTCTATATGTATTGCCAGACCCAGCTCAACACTTCACAGTTCTCCCCAATGGCACTCTAGAGATCTACTCCGCCCAGGTGGAGGACTCCGGGACGTACAGCTGCGTTGCCTCCCGTGGGCGCCATCTTGGATCGGGCAAATCGCTGGAAATTACTATTATAGTTGGAAACTCAAGTCTGACCACTTCTGAAGACAAAAATAGCCGTAGCTCGGAGCACTTCAACACGGCCTTCACTACGCTAGCCTCCTGCGTGGTTAGCATCATCCTGGTGTTGCTGTATCTATACCTGACGCCTTGTCGGTGTGGTAGAAATGGGTGGCGCTGTGGTGGGCGGGCCATAGTTGTCTGTTCAGATCCGAGAGAGGTGGAGGCGGGACAAAGACGAGCCAATGGGAAGAGAGTGGCATTTTTGGAGCCACAGTTGGAGGGGTGTGATAGAAATGGGGCGCCGAAAAGTCCAGTTTTGAACCCTGGATATGCTGGGACGGAGGGTATACTGAAGAATGGATCTAGGACAGTGAGACAGACCTCCACAGACTCAACTCATCCAGAATAATAGAATGTTTTTATAAAGACTTTTGGTTTGGTTCTTGTATTCTTTCTATCCACTGTGAAAACACCTGTAAACTGCACAATGAGTTGGTGTTAGTTCATAATAGTAACAGTATTGAACCAAAACAATATAATTTATGAAGTGATTGGTGAGAAGAGAGTGAAAAAGTAGCCATTTACAAAGTTTACACCTATCTTCTGTTATTCATACTTATACAACTTATACTGATCTTTTTGATGCTGCCAAATGAAAATTGTTATCTCTTTAAATGACTTTGTTCAGTTGTCTGATGTTTTATGCCTTTCTTTTGCATTCTGGGTAGTTAAATCTGCTAATATGTTCTATTTAATGTAAAGTAAAGTGCTTTGTCATTAGGTTAGTGTATTGCCATTTATAGTTAAAAGCACATTGGAATAGCATAGTGCACCATAAGACATTAAAAACAACCACAAACAAACAATAGACAATTATTACAGGCAGCATATTAGCACTGTGAAATAAACAAGATACAAAGATTAAGTAGCTAAAAACATACATTACAAGTTGTACATCCAAATCACATAGTTCTGATGAAGGTTTAGTCCTCAGCCAATTGTACTTCTACTATGGGCCAACGCCAACCTGACTTGCGTGGTAATGGAGGTGGGCGAAACACGTTAAAACCTGTGTACATGAAAATACAGAAAAGGCCTTGTCCAGTCACAGTCAAGTTTATTAAGACTGCTAGACATCATTTATAGTTAGATAATATGAAAGAGCAAAATAATGGCATTTAGTTTGATTTGTAGGAAAAATACTCTGAGCAACCAGCAACAATGAACCCTAACAATGCATTCAGTTGCAGTTGGAAAAAATATTGTTTTTAAATCTAAGGTAGGGTTATAGAGGTTACAGATGAGTCTACTATATCCTATAACTACCAGTTTTATTTAATTTCTTTAATACATAAAAAACTAAAGTTTGCAAGTGTAACTTCACAACAATAGAACACAGGATTTTTATTTTCAAAGACAGGATTAGATAACCCGTAGGTCAGGGACGTCGTGGTTATCCAAAGATAAAAGTTTCACATAACCAAAAGAAAAACCTATTGAGTTATAGTTCTGCTTCTTAGCACTAAACGTAAATATTACTGGAGTGAGTGAGTGTGTGTGTGTGTGTGTGTGTGTGTGTAACTTATAACAATACAATATGGAATTTTAGAGCTTCACAAAGATAAGAAAACAATGTTTCTATGATTGTTATATTGTTATTGTTATAACTCATCATTTTAATCTGGGCCTCCACCAAGTATTTGCAGTATTTGGTATTTTGGTATTGCTGTTGAGAAGATAATCCCATAAGAATTATTGTTAGAGTCAATAATTAAAAGTGTATCATTCAGTAGAGTGGTTCTTTAAAAATACCTAATGCCAGGATTCATAAACAATTCAGAGTTTTTTTTCACTTCACAGTAATTTGAATAGCTGCACAAGGGTATGTAGATTAATGTGATTTTTTAAACATTGGCCAAGAAGTTTTATTTTCAAGCACAGAGTGATGGATCGTGTTTTTGCTTCTGGAGTAAGAACTGTTATGGTTACAGTCCTTTTGTTTCCACCATTTCATGGCTTAGCTGTGTCTGTTTCATATGGAAATGCATGTGTGAAATATGTCAAGAGTAAAGCACACACGTCAGAATAAGTAGGTGGTGTTTGAATGGAGAAGCTGGTGTAGCGTTCGGCAGCAGAGGCACACAGAGGCGGCTATGATAAATATGATAATGCAGCTCCAATGACCCTGTTAACTGTCATCGCTTTGTTCTGTGTTTCAAAACATGTCAACCATGTCTGTGAAAACTGCTGTATGTTGTTCAAAGTTCCATGTTATTGTGTATTATTACATGGTAATGCTGGAAGCAGTACTGAATTTTGTTACTTAAGTAAAAGTACAGATACTGTAACAGGAAAAGACTCAAGTAAAAGTATCACGTGAAAAAAATCTACTTAAGTGAAAGTATTAAGTACCCATTTAAAAAGTATTTAGTGCAAATTTTGAGGTCTTATAAGGCTTCAAAAATATTGATTTTGATAAAGATGTGTGTTCAGTTTTGTCCAGTAGAAACAATCAAATGGAATCGCCAAAAACTTAATAAGGATTTTCTGTGAGCAGGAGGGTCAGACTCATCAAACTACCAATCCACTTTACTTTGCTCTGTTTCAACCGCAGAAGTTATTACTGGCGGTTCATTACAGCTATGCAAAATGCAGATCCTCAAACCATCTGTTGAACTTGTTGCATTGGTTGTTGCATTGCTCAAACCAAAAGTTGAAGATCTTCAATGGATTTGAGCACATGCCTTTCAATAAAAAATGATGAAGGTGTTTTTGTCTCTTTTTATTGGTTGGTGATGCAATTTGAGTTTTGGTCTGTCCAAGTTCATCAAAATCACCCAGAGTCTCTATCAGTTTACTTCGACCAATCAGAATTTTTTTGATTGTTGATTTTCTTGTTTGTCCAAAAATCCCCATCTCTCCTCATTTTCTTACACAGCCCACCTCCAGACAGTGAGCGTGAATGACTTATGACATTTATTAATTTATCTATTTTGGATAGCCCCTTGAAATACATGAGGTGGCCCCTTGTCCCCCAGAACCTCCCTTGACCCACTTCAGTCCGTCCTGATTTGGTCTGCTCGGAAAGAGGAGTTCTGCCAACAGCCCGCCGCCACCTCCGGGCAGAGAATGTCCTGGTTTTAACTGTCTGGAGAAACAAAGCTTTGGAGCAAGTTTGGGGGGATATTTTAATACAAAGGTGATTTTAGGTAACAAAAGTGACTGTGGTGAAAGTCTGATGCATTACTTAAAATTTCAGCCATTTGGAGGAGCCTCTGAACATAAAAATCTCCCTTTACAAATTCCAATCTACGTATGACCTAAAATCCAGGATCATGGTGTCAAAACTGAAAATGAAAATGGAAAGTAGTGTTACATCAGCGATGGATTTAAACACGTAACCTCTTCAACAAATCTGACTTCTCGCAATACTCTTACATGCAGGCAAACTCAAACAGCCTCATGTGACAGGTTTTTCACAGTACTTTTGAAACTTGGGAACTGGTGTTTCACATTTTACTTAAAGGAGACATATTATGAACTATTAGGAAAAATCCACTAACTATTCCCTCATCATTAGTTGTTTGGAGTATTTTGGAGTCCATGTTAGTGTAATCCTGCCTTGTCCAGCATCTGAAGAGTTGTGTTTGCACCTATCTCATGTCCTGGCCTCCCACCATGTACTAAAACTTATATACTCTGGGTCATATATGTAGGGTTGGAAAAATGTTGCGTTATAATTTTTCAGAATCAAAAACACTACAATACAATGCTGCTATGAAGAGCCAAGGCCATGCAGCAGAAAATCAGCTCTGCAATTTTGAACAGTCGATAGACCAATTTCTTTTCTCTTGTTATTTTAGGTAAGTATTGCAGATCACCTAAATGTCTGGATGCACTCTCTTCTGGTACAGAGAGGGGTGAGACTGACAAGGCTGAAAACAATAACTGCTATAGCTAATAACAAAGCTTACATTGTAGTAGAGTCAATTTACTAAAGGTGTCTGGAGTGGGCACAGGAGGTGCACCACCTAATGACATCATTGGGTGGAACAGGAGATAAAAATATGCAGCATGTCTCAAACATGTAGGATTTTTTACTTTATTACATGGTTACATTTTAAATAGAAAAACCTAGCATAATATGGGCTTTATAAATAGGCTCTAGCGCCCGGCAACTACATTGTTAGAATCACTGCTTCCTGCCCAATTGTATCTCCATGAGGTTTTTTGCAGAGTCACGCTAAAATGAATAAATATTTAAAGATAAGGCAGGGGACAGAGAGCTGTCTGTCCAACCACACAAATAAAATGAATACTTCACCAGAGTACACTTCTGTGTTTAGAAACAGATGTTTGTGTCTCAGTGCTAACGCTGACGCTGAACAACACCACAAAGTGAAGTATTCTACATATAAAAAGAATTGGGTAGTCTTTATTTTAATTAATTTGAATTTTAATAGGTTGTTTATTTAATGTTTTCCAATAAAAAAAAAAAAAAAGACTGTTAGCTTTGAGACATAGTGAGCTAGCTGTGCACAGAGCTTATTGACAAAAGGTTGACAACAGAATGGTCAAGAACAGATGGGCCTATTTTTAACATGTTCACGAGGCTCCGGTGTACCTGCGATTGTGTCATGGCTTCCTGTTTGGAGGAGATGGTCCAGTGACAGGTGTTGGCAGGATGTGTGTGAATCCCACTGGGACTAATTCAACCGTTCCTCCGATGACAAGGGGCTTCTCTGCAGTCAAAACTGTAATTATGTTGATGGGTTTGACACAGCATGTTTTTACACCATTCGGTTTTGGATTGTTGTGAAATGTAATATAATAAAATGCAAAGCCAATCAGAAGCAGTTAGTTTTAGTACCACCATATGAGAAAATGAAATGCCAAATGTGTCATTTGTAGAGGTATGAAGAATGGGTTTGGTAAATTTAAAGGTGCAATGGTGAAATATAAAAGTAAAAGGGGAATAGCTTGTAAATGCACCTGGAAATTATGTAAATGTTCTGAACAGCATATACATGTCACATTGTATTGTGTTGTTACCAGAATTATAATATACTTGTATGTGCAGAGGAAAATTAAGTTTGGTGGCTGTTTCTCCTACTTATTATGGTAGGCTTAATCCTCAATCAAAACCTTAATTGTGCCCAGAAATGGAAATTTGTTGTGCAGTGGCAAAACAGACGACAGATAAAATAAAACTGGAATAACTTTAAAACAAAGGAGAATAAGTCAGTCAAAAATATAAAATGCAACATAGCTTTTAACTTATGGTTTAGGCAGAGTGCATCCTATGTTCATAGATTAAAGCCACAGTAAGTAGTTTTTTAGCCAAAAGATGTATGATGCATAGATGCATGTTTTTATTTTGCACTAAAAAACTTGGAAAAGCAAGCATCATTGCTTGGCCATAATCTTCTGCAGCATAAAACTTATTCATTTCAATGAAAAATGATCTGACATATGGTTTTAACTTTCTATTTCCATGGAATCATGCAGGTGAAGTGCCACCTCCAGAAAGTTACATACTGTACCTTTAAATACCATGGTCAGTGAGAATTGTAAGGCTAACTGCCATGCATTATATTTTTATAACCGCACAGGTAGTTCTGCAACAGTTAATCACTGTTCTATATCACTACGCTGTGAGCATCACCATAGCAACGGGTAAACAAATGAACTACTGTTAGAAGGGACCAGCTTCAAATAAAACGGAAATAACTAATGCTTTGAACATCCATGGACAGGCAAAGGTAGTCACATTTAAAAGTGAACTCTTTTCAATTGGTGGGACCGTGGTATAAGTGGATTAAACTTGGAGCAACAATGAGGAGTGGTGCGCTACACTGTTTTAACGCACACTGTGGAGTAACACCAGCGTTCTAGGCTCCGTGCCAGTGCCTTAAAACAGTGTACCGCACCACTTCTCATTGTTTAATCCTCACACAAACCTCTATGTCACTTGTAACATTTGAATCAACAATTTGTGCAACCCTTACATCAATTGTGCAGCAAAAAAAGGCACTGGGAAAGCTCGTCTTACAGCCCTGTAGCAGAAATGCCACTTCTCTATTAACTGAAGTCTAAATAGATCAATTTCCTGTATGACCAATATAAATGCTCTAATTTCCTGCTTATCCATAATTTAAGGCTCAGTGAGTGTAATAAATGTGTGGCTGAAAAGGGGAATACATCTTATCTCAGTATTAGAAATTGTTCCTTCTTTTAATTGGTTTTATTAATGAGGTGTTCCTCCATGTGACCTTATAACTCACCATGCAAACTTACGGCTTCTAAGTATGACTGACCTCCAAGGCAATCTGAATGGGCTTTACTAATTACTTGTTCTGTCTCACATGTGAAACTAATAGGAGATATATTTTTAGCGTAATTATGGTTGGGAGCACATTACTGACGAAGTTTTTCAGTGTAGTGAATTATGCATTATTATGATTGGATTTCTTGATAATATTTCAGTATTTATACCCAGGTTACCAGATTTTCTAATTGTATTATTATTATTACAAAGGCAAGTGATAAGAATCTTAATCTCATCAGAGTGGTTCTATTGTACTCAGTGGTTTCCTAAGTTTTTTTTTGTTTTTGTTTTTTTACCTCGGTACTCGATTTCTTGCCATGTTTGCTGTAGCATAGCCTCATCAGTGGTTGAGTCACATGTGTTATCTTTTGCTTTAGTTCAGTAATGTCCCGTATCTTTGTTCGATACACGATATCTTTAACATAGCTCCATAGAACCCATGATACCTTCTCTTGAGGAGTAGCCATTTCATTCAAAAGGATGCCTCTTTAATCAACAGTATGCCTGAAAATGCAATGTGATTAAAAACTTTTATTACCACTGAGTACAATAAAACAAATTTAATTAATATAGCTTATCAATTGCCATTGTAATTAAAATTGTTAATGGACACCCCTGTATTAGATGCAGACTTCAACTTCAAGCAATAATTTCTAAAGCTCTAGATTAGCTCCTAGATTAGTTCATGTTGTTATCTTTGTGAGAATATGCAGCATGGAAACCTATGTAAAAACTGAAACAAAGTCTTCTTTAACAGCAGCTGTGTGCAGTCCAACATGGTTCATATGTTCATACACGCTAAACTCCAGAAAGATACTCCTGAGAGTGATCCTGCCTGAGATCTGCTTAGTCTGTTCTGTATAACTGTTCCTGACTGTTCAGCCCATCATCTATTAATAAAGACAATATGCAAAACAAGGACATCATTACTTAATTATCTTTGACAAACACTACAACAAAGCCTTTTCAGTGTTTGAAAGCTCGGGGTGATTCTCCACAGAGAGCAGACAGTCTGAGCTGAAGAGTGTGAAGGTCAGAGGGAGCTGTGAGATAATGTGTAATCAAACTAAGCTAATAATAGAGGCGTAATGAAGTATTATTGAACTGCACTGTGCACTGGAGACAGCCTCAAGGACACAGGACACCAGGGGCAATCACTTTTGAAATAAATAGTTTTTTCTAAATATACTTTGCTAATATAAAACTTTTGTGTATTTTAAGGTAACTTTGTTATGCCCTCTATAGTTTGGAAACAGCAAAAAGTTGTTTAATCTTTCTTAAGTTACTTTTTGTCTACTTGTTTGATTACACCAATACAAAGTCTTTGCATTGATTGTCCATTGACATCATTGATATTACATTAAAACAGTTACACATTTTCACATATCACCACTAGATGAAATCTACGTTGTTGCAGTCTCATAGTGTGCCATCTTTGGGCTGACAGGGGCAGACCAGAGAGCACAGGTGAACAAAGACCAGGTGAGGGGAGGGGGAGGGGAAAACAGGTTTCACATATGCCATCTACTGGTAAAAAAAAAAGAAAAAAAGAACACACTTCTGGAAACACATGTATTTGGGTAACTTTTTGAAGTTTTTGAATTGTAAGTCCTTGTTAATATTTATCATGATCTGGCATGTTAGTAGATCCTAACCTTTTTTTTTATTATTATGTTTTCTAGTTTTAATGACACAATCTATTCAATTCAACTGCAAAATACCCAATAAGTGCACAAGTACCCCCAAGGGTCCCTGTACCTCTGGCTGGGAAACACAGATTTATCCATGAGTTTCAGCTTCCTGTTATATGCAACATTTTGAGAACATTTTCCCAGTCAAAAGATAATAATATTTAGATTTAACTCTTAATTGCTACAGAAACGGTCCTAATTTTTCATCATTCTGAAATCCATGGATACCTATACCTTAATGAAAGCAGAGAGATTTGACAAAATAATAGCACAATGTCTCGAGTGTTCATGTCTTTGGGTCTCATACTAATGTCATGGTAATTTCTCTAGATATCTGGAGTCTCTAGTCTCTATCTTTTCCAATTCCAGGACAATTATCATCCCAAACAAATACGTTATGAGTAGAATTTCTTGATACAGCTGTGGATGGAAAATTCCCCAACACCACCTATCTGTACAGTTATCTGTTTTGGCTTACTCTTGTTTGTTGTAGCAATAGCAAAATGCGTTGGAGTCAGCTTCACTTTCTGGGTCTGTGGTGATATGAAGGGCAGCTGTGGGCATAAATATGAGTAGGGTTTGTGATGCAGATGAGGCAGAGATGAAAGCAGAGACAAACTGGGGCTGAGGAGTTAGTCAGAGACCTGTCTGCTGTATTCAATCTGAAGAGCTGTGTAATACCACTTTGCCTTGAGCAGACCTGAGACCTACTCCTTCAACAGCACAGCAAATGAAAGAGTCCGACTGCTGTGAAAATCCTTATTAATAGCTATAGTCTTGTGGAACTACTTTTCTACGGGTGTTCAGCCTATTTTCACCATGATAAAGTAACATTTGAATGGATTTAAATGGTTCAACCTTTAAATAAAGAGATTACGCTTCCTAATTTTAAAGGTGCACTATTTAACTTTTATGATGATTGTTTTGCTTTACTTGGTGGAGGATAAGTATAACGTCATAGTGTGGAACATTCTAGACAAAACAGCTGTCTCTCTGTGGAAACATGTAGTGGCCCTCCTCCAGAAAAGTCAGATAGTGCACTAATGGAGCTTGTTTGAGGTTCCTCTGCACAGTATTAGTAAAGGTTATAGTTGTAGCAGCAGAATTGCTCACAATGGTGAAAATATTGTGTGTAACTGAATAAACCCATATCTCCCTTACTCACAGTACAGTATTGTAAATACTGGACAAATTGTTACAAATGGCATATAGTTTTGGTATATTTTTGATCCACCCTCAGAATAAAAGGGCCTCTATTTCTCCCTCTTTGTATTTCACTGGTTATAACGACAAACTCTTTCTCTCTGCACCCAATTACTCTCTATCTGTAGGTTTGAACAGTTCCCACCAGTTTCTTTCTGTGCAGTTACGAGAGCTTTAACGATGAGTGAAAACACAAGAGGAACACACTAGGGCCTGATAGAATGTGTGTGACCCAGACTGTGCTGAAATGGAAGTGAAAAAGGCGTCGTATTGGTGTAATTCTGTCTCCATTTGTGCTGACAGCTCTGGCCATGAAGTGTTTTGATCAGCTCAGTGCATTGGACAACTGTGTATATAGAGTATAAGGGCTTATTATCATCCACAGAGAAAATAAGGGAAAAGTGGGTCAAGGATGGCTTTAAGGAATCTAGATTTAAGTGGCACACACATACACAACTATGCATGTTTTAAGTATGGCGCATTGGTTAAAATTTGCAGAAGAAATGTATCTAAAACATTAGAACTCTCTAAAAGGTAATAGCAGTAAAAAAAAAAAACTGCAACATATCATAGCTGTCATATACTCAGGACACATCAGAGAGAGACCTTTTAGGGTTTATTGCTGGTTTTAGGATCTGGCAACCCAAAGTTAAGAGGTCATTATGCCTTCTGATTGTAACAGTGATTAGTCCTACATCAATATTACAACCATTATTAGAAAAATCTTGAAAAAAAAGAGATTTGTACGTATCTGGGGACACAGATAGAAATTGTTTATGAAATAGTTAGAATGAAATATTTAGGAAAATGCTGAAATGCCTTAATGGCGTAGCATATCCAAATATCTTACCAAAAGAAGACTTCTGTTTTTGTTTTTCTTTTCTTTGACATTGGTTGAGAAGTCCTACGTTTTCCCAAAAGTGATGTTATTCCTCTGAGCCATGGTGAATGTCAGTGAATAGTCAATAGTTCCCTCCTGATGTGGTCAATTACTGTCTCTCTCTTGAATTAAAATAGTATTAACATAAAATGTGCTTGTCTATTTCTAAATCTCCAGGTGTGCTAATAACTTTAAGATGAATCACAAAGAAAATTAAAGCCGCAAGCGGCGATGATGGCCCTCGCCCCCGCTGGGGGCCAGCAACCGCCCCCACGTCGCAATCTTCCCGCTCAGCCACCGCCCGGCCGCTATCCGTCCCCCTTCACAGCGTTTTTATAGTGCGGTGCATCCATCGCATTATAGCAGCTGTGTCTGTGGCTTTAAACCGGCAACCTTGTGCATAATAAATTTATTGTGTAATTGACTTTTTTGCACCTTCTGGGGTATGGAATGTATTGGCCAAGTTGCGTGCTAAAGGGCCAAATAAGTGTTGCAACAGTGCCACCCCAGATCTAGTTTGGGGAATAGAACCTAAGTATAAGGCACAAAGGTTGACTCATTGATGGAGGCAAGTGAGTTCCAGTTTAACTGGCATTTATTTAAAATTGCATAAAGCTGGAGTTAGAACTTCTGATTGTTAGAATTTCATTCACTATAAAAGAACCAGTTTAATTTTCACTTGAACAGTGTGGTTCTTTATGTTCAAAGGTGATAATTACTTTCTAGCCATTCAGTTGCAAGTTACATTTTAAAGTCCAGTTTCACCATTAGGGCAAGGAGGAACAAAAAGGTGAAAACAACACAGCAGGATGCACTGCAGGGTGTAGCTGATTCAAACCCTATAACCGGAGAAATAAGTGACATTAGCCTATAGACTTTCTGCATGTTCTGCAGTATGGAATGTAATGGCCAAGTTCCGTGTTATTCTGAGAATGTTGGATGTTTTATGTGTACTATAGGGGGCGTGTACTATAGGGGGCACTACAGAGGCCACTGGCCACGTACTCATTACTCTGCTGTATTCAAAGTTGTATTCTGCATCAGCGGTTAAAATTGTAGCTCTTTAGGCTGATGCATTTGGGCGTGGGTTAGTATAAAAGAAACAGTAAATGAATTATAACAATTTGATGGCGTGCTACACAAAAACCATAAGGAATATCTCCAAAACGTGGAAGATTATGGATTTTCAACATCTGTAGATGTGGCATGTAGAGTTTGAGCTCATTTGGATGAAAAACATATGACTAGATAGATTTCATATACACGTATGTCCAACTCGCGTGGGAATGTCAATCCAATAATGAAGTCATTTTTTGACCGTGAGTTACACAAAAACTGTAATGAATATCGCCAAAATGTGGATGATTATGGATTATCACCATCTATAGATGTGGCATGTGGAGTTTGAGCTAATTTGGATGAAAAACCTAGTAGTAGATAGGTTACATATACACGTATGTCAAAGTGGCGCGGATATTTCAATTCAATATGGGCGACTTCCTGTCCATCATAGGACCTAGGGGGCGCTATAGAGGCCACTGGCCACATGCTCATTACTCTGCTCTATTCAAAGTGTTATTCTGTATCAGCAATTAAAATTTTAGCTCTTTAGGTTGATGCATGTGGCCGTGAACGGGAATCAAAGAAACAGGAAATGAAGTCATATTTTGACTGCGTGCTACACAAAAACCGTCATGAATATCTCCAAAAGGCGGATGATTATTGATAATCAACATCTGTAGATGTGGCATGTGAAGTTTGAGCTCTTTTGGATGAAAAACCTAGAAGTAGGCGAACCGTGCGGAATTTCCCGAAACCGTGGATACGGTATAAAAACCCATGGGTCTAGATGTGGTATGTGAAATCTGAGCTCATTTGGACCGAAAACCTGGGACTAGATGCGTTTTGAAAACATGCGCCGAAAAATGTGGCGAATTTTCAATCCAATATGGCCGACTTCCTGTCCGTCACAGGGCAGTGCTACAATACATTTTTAGGCTTGTCCCACAGTGCTCTATAACTTCCATTTCTGTGCGTGTACGGCGAAAATTGCCAGCTTCCATAGGGGTCAACTTCTAGGTGGCGCTGTCGAGCCGGGGGGCGTGGGACATTGTCGCAATGCCATTTTTATCAAATTTTTCGGTCGATCCTATACCCCCATGTGAGACTTTTCGTGCATGTTCAGGGGGTGAAAAATGCGATCTCCTAGGCGGAAAAATAATAATAAGAAACCGAGGAAGAACAATGTCCCTCGCCGCGAATAAAAGCCATAAGCAACGATGATGGCCCTCGCCCCAGTGCGCCCGCCCCCCCATGCGACCACCTGGCCCCTATCCGTCCCCCTTCACACCATTTTTATAGCGATTGCATTATATCGGCAGTGTTCGTGGCTTTGAACCTGCAACCTCGTGCATAATACAGCTATGTTGTAATTGATTTGTTTGCATCTTCTGAGGTATGGAAAGTATTGGCCAAGTTTTGTGCTATTCAGACAATCTTGGATGTTTTATGTGTACTATAGAGGGCGCTATAGAGGCCACTGGCCACGTGGTCATTAATCTGCTGTATTTAAAGTTGTATTCTGCATCATCTGTTAAAATTTTAGCTCTTTAGGCTCATCCATGTGGCTGTGAACGGGAATCAAAGAAGCAGGAAGTCATATTTTGATGGCAAGCTACACAAAAACCGAAATGAATATCTCCAAAATGTGGATGATTATTGTTAATCAACATCTGTCAATGTGGCATGTGGAGTTTGAGCTCTTTTGGATGAAAAACCTTGTAGTAGATACATTTCATATACACGTATGTCAAAGTGGTGTGGGAATTTCAATCTAACATGACCGACTTCATGTTCATCGTGGAACAGTGTGCCCATTCAATTTTTAGCTTGTCTCATGGAGCTCTATCACTGTTTTGAATTCCGTCACCCTAGACCAAAATTTGCCCGTCCCCACTCCCATAAGGGTCCACTTGTAGGCAGTGTTATTGAGTCGGGTTAGGTGGGGCATGATCGCGATGCCCATTTTATCAAAGTTTGTGTTGGGATGATCATGTCCGTCATATGTTTTTTGATTCTTGACATGCATGGAATGTAATTGGCCAATTTTAGATAAATGGACAACGGAAGTGGCGGGAAAAAAGCCGACGAAGAACAATGTCCCTCGCCGAGGGCCAATGTCACTGCGTGAGTGGCGAGGGCCAATAATTATGTTTTTTTTATAATGCACTTTACATTTGAGAGAAATGTATGTTTGAGAGAAATCTCAAAGTGCTACAGAAAAGGTCATGGTACAGCTTGCTCTGATGCACACTATACAAAGACAGCACATAAGCAGGAGTGTGTTTTCTAAAATTAGGTGCACTTTTCTAAGTTTTTAATTTGACAATCGTGTTTCTAAGGTCATTTCTTTTAAATATGTTTCCGATCCAAAAATAATCTAGTAATTTGGCAGTGGAACATATTAAACAACAAAGATGAACAAATGTTTTTAAAGCTAATTTCTATACATACATTTTGAGGTGTCTCAGCCAATGCCTGTGCGTGTAAGACATTTTTAAATGTTTTTTTTTAGGAGTCGTTGCGTTCCTGGTGGCTAACGGTGAAAAAAGACCCATGTCCGTTATATGTTTTTTTGGTTCTTGACATGCATGGAATGTAACTGTCCAATTTTAGAGAAAATTTTAGAGATTCATGTCTATGGTGGAGGCGCTATGGTGAAAATCTGTAGATGTGGCATGTGGACTTTGAGCTCTTTTGAATGAAAAACCTAGGACTAGATAGGTTTCATATACAAGTATCTCAAACTGGTGTGGGAATGACAATCCAAGAATGAAGTCATTTTTTGATGGTGAGCTACACAAAAACCGTAATGAATATCTCCAAAACGCGGGTGATTATTGATAATCAACATCTGTAGATGTGGCATGTGGAATTTGAGCTCATTTGGATGAGAAACCTAGAAGTAGATAGGTTTTATATACACGTATGTCAAAGTGGCGTGGGAATTTCAATCCAATATGGCCGACTTCCTGTTTGTCATAGGACAGTGTGTCCATTCAATTTTTAAGTTGTCTCATGGAGCTCTATGACAGTTTTGAATTTCATCTGCTCACTCCAAAATCGCCCATCCCCACTCCCTTAGGGGTTGACATGGGTGCAGTGTGGTCATCGCATTATACCCATTGAACCAGCAACCTTGTGCATAATACAGCTATGGTGTAATTGACTTTTTTGCATGTTCTGAGGCTTACAATTATTTCCCCAAGTTTCATGCCAATTGGACAATGTTGTGTCTTTCACGTCTATGGTAGAGGGCGCTATAGTGTTCATTTTAATGAGACTTTATAGTCCATTACATTCATGGCCAAATGACACATGTGTGATGTGAATTTGAGCTGTGTAGACCAATGTCCGTGCATGCTACACATTTTTCAATGATTTTTTTTGGAGTCTTTGCGCCCCTGGCAGCCAAACGTGAGAAATGACCCATGTCTGTAATATATTATTTTCTCTGTGTCATGGCACCCAATTTATTACCCAAATTTCATAGGAATCTGATAATGTTGACGTTTCACATCTATGGTAGGGGGCGCTATAGTGTTAATTTTGATTTGAATTAATAATACATTCCATTCATGCTGATGCATCCATTCAGATGATGCATCTGTGACATGAATTTGACCTGTGTAGACCAATGCCCCTGCGTGCCAGACATTTTTCAATGATGTTTTTTGGAGTTTTTGCGCCCCTGGTGCCAGGCTCCCCTCCCATAGGGGTCAACTTCTAGGTGGCGCCGTCGAGCCGATGGGCGTGGGACATTGTCGCGATGCCATTTTTATGAAATTTTTCGCCGAGCCGGTCAAGCCTATACCCCCATGTGAGACTTTTCGTCAACGTTCAGGGGGTGAAAAATGCAATTGTTTAGGCGGAAAAATAATAATAAGAAGAAACCGAGCAAGAACACTGTCCCTCGCCATCACTGCATGAATGGCGAGGGCCAATAACTTGGATTCCTCACAGGGAATATAAGGAATTACGGTATCACATCACATCATAGGTCATGTGATACCATAAGATTGTGATCTGGAGAGCGGAACAGACTTCTACGCGAGAATTAACTGTTAGACATATTAACATCTGTGATTTGACAGTTTGTCAACACACACTAACTTTTGTATTATTTGCTAATCCAAAATATAACAAAAATGTTCAGGTCGAACTTCCTGTTTGTAGATTTCTTGCAAAAAAAGTACATGTTCATAATTGCGCTCCTATAGACAGACCTATGGGGCTGGGGAGGCAGATGGTACTTGACATTTACTGCTCCTTTGCCATAACATTACAGCAGGAAGATTACCTCAACACCTGCTTTTGGAAGAGCTTTAATTAGAACAGCTAATTAAGACAGATTTATAGGAAAATGGGAAGGTCTAGTGTGTCAGCCTGTCCAAGGAGCTGTCATTTAGTTTGACTGACAGAGCTAACGCCAGTGATCCTGAAAACAGCATGTCTTTCATAGATTAGTATCCACTTATCTTTTCTTCAATTCAGTGCATTTTTGAACAGCATCTTAGCAGCAGTAGTCTCACAGGGCTTCACAAAATTGATGCTGATTGACCAAAAAAGCATATGGATAACTGTCCCAGAACACCCCCTGTCCTTAGAAAAAAAAACGAGGAAAAAAAAACTCAAGGAGAACCAGAGTGAAGGAGAGATCCCCTCCCATGGACAGACAGGCTGAAGATGTGTCCAGGGCTGATGTGCATTAATTTGCTGCTAAGACAGGGGCAAAGGGTGACTCATCCAGGATAGGGTGAGGGTTGAAGGGGTCATTTAGTGCACAGTTCCTACAGAATCCAATATCATATCATTGTTGTCAACTATCTTTACACATAATCTGTTGTGACTGGTTTGTGCTTTTCACATTTAAAGCATAAGGAGTTGGGCAAATGTTAATAAATCCAACATTTGAATATATCTTTTCTCATAGTCCACCATTTTTAAATCACTGAATAGTGTTATGATCAAAATGGCTTTTAAAAATATCCAGTTAGTCATGGGCGTGGCACATTTACCTTTCTGTGCAGAATTTGTATTACGTTTTTGTTAAGTCCAGGCGCTTTTCTTCCAGGCAGTCCAGTTTCCCGCAAATGTACACAGTGGGTAATCCTCCAGCAAGGTTCTCCACGCAGTCATCTTAGATCCTTGTTTCAGACCTCAAAGCCCACAGTATTACAATGGTACAAACTAGTACAAACGCAGTGGACAAAGTTTGTTATCTTTCTCTGCATAGCTGACCTTATGGACACTTTTAAATCCAGGTCGGCCAAAAAAGCAAAAGAAATCCTGGCTGAGTCCATGCATCCCCTGCATGAAGTATTTAAGCCCCTCCCCTCAGGCAGGAGATAGTAAGTGCCCAGGTGTAGGACAAATAGACTAAAAAACTCTTTTGTCCCTACCATTATTGGTCTTTTAAATAAACTATAAAGGGAATGACATGCACCATTTTGTCCCACTGCACTAATTAAACTTTTTATTTAACTTAAATGATCTTTTTTACCATGTTGTTTGTACTCTTGTGTCCTTGTCCATTGTCATGAACTGTAAGGTTGTATGAATTGTTATCGCTGACTGCAAGACAACCTAATAAAGTGTTGAAGTTGAATTACTAAAGCTTCTATTGCTAGTACAGCTCATTTCAGTGGTTACAGTGTCTTAGTTGCATATTAATAAAGTAAAAATTAAAAATTCCATTTTTTTTACTCATTTCATCAAACAGGTATAGTCTTAACATGGTTTCAACTTTCTAAGAAAAAGTAATATATTTGTCATTTCATAAAGGAGAAGTTAGCAAGTAGCTTTTGTTTTATTTTAACCAGTTACAACTTCTCTTACATGTTGGGAAAACTGAGTATTATGTTGTTTCTTCTGGCTTTATTCCTCATATTCTGTCATGTCTCCAGTAGTTTTTCAGGCATCGATCCAAAACCTGGATATGATGTTTGATCCTGATCTGACTTATGTAACTCCAAAATGCCTGTGCACAATAATCCTCTTACAAACCTCCACCGGAGTCACACAGGAAGCAAAACTATGAGCCATTTTAATAACCAAAGTGCAGTTTGAGCAGAGGTTTACCACAGCACCGTAATCCACGCACCCAACAGCAAAATGAACGAATGAAATAATGTGGTTGATATTGAATAGACCAGTGGTGAAAAAAATGCCACTGCCCAAGTGATTGAAATTAGAAAATGTACTTATTTTTACAATTAATTCTCCTGTTCTATGGGGGCTAAAACATTCATACTTTGGGCCCTGGGTGGGTGGTCTGTAGAGAGTGGCCAGAAGGACTGACATAAAATGCAAAAAGTCCAAAATACCATTCTTTTGTAATTGGACTGAAATTTGTGCTTTTATTTAGCAATATAGGCCAATTTATTTAGGTAACTAATTGTACCTTAACTACCTTAAAATAAAACCCAATTTAACCATTGAATGTATGCTGACATTGCATGTATATTTTCCTCCAAAGAGGGTTTCAGTTGTCAAAATACAATCTCATCAATAATGGGTAAGTGTTATTGGGAAAGGTGATGCTGAAATTTGGCCATAAGAAGCACTTAGTCGCCCTCTGCTGGTGGATAATAGACCACATGAAGTACAATGTACTGTCCATTATATATCTGCTTTGTGCATGAGTGTTATGGTTGCTTCTATTTATCCTGCCAATAGTGGATAAAATGTCTGCATTAGCTGTTTCCAGGACCACACTGTCCAATAAAAGAAGGAAAAAAAATGTTAAATAATAAATATTTATTCATGTATCAATCTAAAGTCCTTTTAAGCAAACTGTACTCTCATACTTATTCTGCTACTCTACATAATATAATTGTACATTCTTTTAAATTATCCCTTTATTGTTACAGTAAAGCAATAAGTCAGCCCCTGAAAAAGGAGAATTGTAAACAGTGTCATTCAGTTAGCTCTTTTTAAGTATTTGTAAATTTACATTCAGTACCTGATGACGTACACTGTTCAGTTCAACTCTGTAAAAAATACATACATAAAAGCAGCCAAAAACCGACTGCACAAGTTCTTAAGATCCATAAGCACTGCTGCAACTGTCCACTTGGAGGCGCTGCTCTCATACACTTGAACAGAGGACAATGTGGTGATCCTAACGTTCTCCTCTCTGCTGTGCTTTTCAATAAACATGCACCTGGAAATACAAAGGAGAGACAATTTAATCTTAACCCATTTGAGCATTTAGTAATATTATTATAGTAATAGCCTATTTTACTGTTTATACGGCAGTATACAGTAGTAGTATAAGAACAGTTTTTTATGGCACTTCGTGTTTCACTTTCACAAACAAATCATGTTTGTTACCCTCTACTGGCATTAGTATATTCACAATTAAAGCTATTGAACAAAACCTTTCTGCAACCTACTCTACACAAATACATACACAAAAAACAGGGGACGTTAAAGATGAGAATCCCATTCTTGACAAGGCACGATCATAACTTAATATTTAACAACAAACTAAACATTCAACATTTTATTTTCAGCCTTAGCTTCAATATGAGGAGAGAATTTCCTATTGGAGAAATAAACATATGGAAAGGGAAAAACCACTTTAGTGGTCTGAAGATATCTGTTTTGGATTGAGTAGCTGAACGGCAACGTTTTTGCTTCAGCGTGCAGTTCTACCTGGTGGTGCGTTCAGGATCCAGTGGTGCGTTCAGGGCCACTCCTTGTGCTGGCCCTTGCCCCTCCTCCTCCTCTCATTCTTCTCTTTCTGCAGCCTCTCCAGCTCAGCCTCGTACATCATCTCCTGGATCAAATACTTCTCTCTCCTCATTCGGTCCCGCAGGTCTTTGGGCAGGTCTGGGATCAGATACGCGATCAGGGTCTTTATGGCAAACACCATGTGCTGCAGACAGAAGACAGGTGTTTAAGTTCAAATGGGATACAGGGCAAGGTTGACACATATGAAAATTGTTGCATTTGTCAGTGGGGCAACCTATCAAGAGCAGTGGGTGACTAGATCTTGATCCAGGATTTTGGTCACAAGTAGCTGGACAATTAGCCTATTAGATTCACAGGTGCGAGGAGGTAAAGTCCACTAAAGGCCAATTCACTTGGACACTTTCAATGACCTGCTGTCATGATCAATAACTTTCCAAGCATTATTTTTTCCTTACCATTTTTGTTTAAGGTGTAACATTTAAAGTAAAGGAAACAGAATTAAATCTAGTGCGCACTGGGGTCAGTCCACAGAGCACACTAACATGTGTGAAAATGACCAAGTCATCCTTTTGAATGAACCCCTAAGAAATGGCTACTCTCCAACAGAAGGCACAATGTGTATCACGGTTTATTGAGACAAAATTGGATCTGCAGATGCAACAAAACTACAAAACAAAGTATGGCAGAGATCCACCATCATGTCCATCAATTCGTGCATGGAACAAGAAATTTATGGAGACAGGGAAAGTGTTAGATAGAAAGAGAAGTGGGCCACCAAGAACATCTGAGGAGCATCTTTCTATGGGACTATGTTAAAGATATTGTGTGTCGAACAAAGATACGGGACATTACCGAACTAAAGCAAAAGATAACAGATGCGATTGCAACCACTGATGAGGCTATGCTACAGTGAACATGGCAAGAAATCGAGTATCATCTCGCTGTGCTCCGTGCAACTAATGGTGCCCGTATAGAGGTGTATTCAATGATGTAAAAAAAACTTTGGAAACCACTGAGTACAATAGAACAAGTCTGATTAAGATATCTTATCGTAGGGACTTTTTCTTTGTACTAAGGGGTAACATTTTGTTATTTTTCTGTTCTGCGATAAGATTTGAGCTTGATGAATGAATGAATAACAAATTATAGATACAAACTAACTACCAAACTGTTTCATTCTGCTATTTATTTATTACAGTTCATGTTTTTAACAATATTGTACATTTATAATAGTTTTTTTTTGTTCTTAATCCTACTTTAGAGTTTTATGTCAGTGGCATAAATTAGTTTCAATATTATCGTTTATCGTCCATATTTTCTTCAGCAATATATCATTCTTCATCATTCATCATTTGTTATTGTGACAGGACTATGTGGGTTTCCTGAAGACTTCTACCTGGAGTCACCGGTCCTCTCCGATAGTTACTGCACAATCTAAGAACACCAATTTGTTCTTCTTGGCCTTATCTCGTGTGAACTTGATGTTCAGATCCACAGCATTAATATGTCCAGTAAAGGGTTCCAGATCTTGAATTTTGATTTTAGTCCAATTGTCATCCACATAACAATACCAATGCGTAGGTGGAGTACCTGGAAACAAGGCCAGTGCATTCTGTTCAAATTGTTTCATATATAAGTTAGCCATAATAGGAGAGACCAGTGAGCCCATGGCACAGCCGTGGATTTGCCTGTAGAAATTTCCTCTAAACTGAAAATATGTGTCATTTAAACAAATTTCCCATTGTATGTAGCACAGGCTCCATCATGTACAATGTGGCCAAACACCTGAAGATCATCCTGGCTCCTCTGGTGGGCAACATATTGAGAACCCAGCAGAATTTGTTAGCAAAGCCAAGCATCTCCAATTTGACCCAGATGAGACAATAATTTCCTTTGATGTGACCTCTCTTTTCACTTGTATCCCCACATCAAGAGAGAACTAAACTGTCACCTGACCAAATCTGCCAATTGCTGGAAATTCGTTTAAATGCCACTTTCAGTTCAGAGGAAACTTCTACAGGAAAATCCACAGCTGTGCCATGGGCTCACCGGTCTTTTCTATTGTTGAGAACTTATATATAGAACAATTTGAACAGCATGCATTGGCCTTGTTTCCAGGCACTCCACCTACGCATTGGTATCGTTATGTGGATGACAACTGGACAAAAATGAAAATTCAAGATCTGGAACACTTCACTGCACATATTAATGCTGTGTTGGACAATGGTTGTCTAAGTAGATCATGTGCAGCATAGACATAGTAAAAGATAATAGCATTTGGTAATAAATTACAAGTGCTCATTTATAGCACTTATTGTCATACTGATAAGTGGTGATGAGTGATTTTCTACAGAGCAAATAAAACAAACTGTACCAAATTAAATAGCATGCGGTGTTACTACAAACATCTTTCAAAATAACAGCAGTCTCTGTCTCTGGGTGGTCATTAAAACATGGATACTGACAAACTAGTGAATAAGATGTAGCACAGCTGTCAGGTTTAAAGACAAGAAGACCAAACACACTGACAGCTCCCTCTAAAGATTTTGAATTATGAAGTATCCTACTGTCTAATGTCGTTTGTCTTTGTCTGAGTCAAATCACTGACCTCAAAAACAATGATGAATGCGAGTCGAGCAGCCAAAACGTGCCAGAACTGTAGAGTGTAGGAGTACGGGTCAGCAGAGTCTGGGGGTTCTCTATAGTCCCTGTACCTGCGCAGAGAAAGATTTTAAAGTGCATATGGCAGGTTTTCACATTTTCTAATTAATACTTGGTTTGGTGCGATAGTAAATGTGGTAAATATTTATCATAGCGTTACATCAGTTAAGTGGCAGTTTGTGGAAAATACAGGAAGTAGTGATGCGAAGATAGAATACCTCGACCTACGTAACAGTGAAAATTCCATCCAAAATGCAGGGATAGTGTATGCGCAAGGAACACATTTTTCAGGCAATTTACCTTCTTTTAACAAAATAAAGGTGTCGTCATTTATATCTATTAGCCTAGTCATAACTATAACTGTTTACCTAAGACATGTTTGGCCCTTGTTTACAGTACGGTTACAGTTATAGAATTACCTCTACATATGCCATATCTGCTGCCCTTTTCCAACAAACTGCACCATATTAATGAATTAACATTGTCTAATCGGTCATATGCACTTTAAATAATATTGGTGTCTGTGTACTTAAATGTGTCAGCTAAAATAAACACTATTTGTAATGTATAATGGTATAATTATGATGGATGACTTGCAGGTTTAAAAGGACAAAACGTGCTGATTATGCAAGAAGTATACAGCCAATTTATCAAGAGATGTATTTAGATGTCTGCACTCGATAGGATATAGACCTATTGTATTGAGTGGACAAGTTCAATTTTTGTACTTTATTGAAAAAAAGGACTTTTATTCATGACTCAAGTAATAAAGTTTGTAAAAAAAAAAATATTCTTGGCTGTTTTGGCGCTATCAATAGTAACACACAACAATATACATTATCAGTTATAGTAATAAATGGGCGATAGTAGCACAGTTGGTTGACTGTTTCTCCATTGAGTCGACGGTTGGCGGTTCAAATCCCACTCAACATAAACGTCATGAGTGGGGAGGTCAGATTCACTGACCCACAGGTTGGCGGTGTGATTCCAGCTCCCACAAATGAATGCTGTCGTGTTCGTGGGCAAGACACCTAACCCACCTCGCCCCTAGTGACTGCGTACACTGGTATGAATGTTTGCGTGAATGGGTGAGTGGAGGTGAGTAGATAAATGTACAATACTAACATAAATATGATAACACAAACTTATAAGACTGATTAACCTGCAATACTCCACAGCTTCTCCAAACAGCTCTGACCCGTTTGTTTTGGGATGTGATCTCCCCTCAAAGTCAGACACTCGAAAAACTGACAGACTGGCGTTCACGTATCCCATCATGCAACTGCAGGCACAGAGGTAGGATTGTAAACAATAATATAGCCGATTGATAAAGACTACACAAAAGAGAAAAATCGAAGTTCGACTCACCCCTCTCCGGCCCGGCCCTGTCCCGCACACGGTCCGTACTTGTAGGCGTAAACCAGACGAGGGATGAAGTCTGATGTTACAGCGATGACAAAGGCATTGGTGATTACTGCTAATATCCCAATACCCTCCAGGATGCCGTACCAGATCCCTGTAAGAAGCAATTAACATAATTTGTCAAGGCTATTATTTGATGTCAGAATCATAGGAAATAATAAATAAAATAAAACCGCCTTTCAAATATAGCAATTAGTCTACCAATGTGCTTATATGTATTCCTGGCAATACTGTACATTGTTTAAAGTCTGAGCTTTAAGTCATGTTATAATGTTGTAACCTCCTCAAAAACATACCCAGAGTTGTGTTTTGCTTCAGTCACACATTTGTACAATCCTGGTTTATTAGCCTGTCTACATCTCCAAAGCTCAAAATGCTCTTCCCGTGTGATGTCATGAAGCGGTAGTTTTCAAGTTAACTGTTACCTTTTACCTTCAGTTCAATAGAGATTGGCAATTCCAGGGCTGAAGAGATTAAAATGATCCTAGTGAAGGTGTATGGTGTTTAAAAACACAGTGGAGCACTTCCTGTTTTACCACATGACATCACAAGGTGGAACAGAGTGTTGTGTTTGAGAGAAGAACTCAGCCTAAATATGCAGGGTTTGTGTGCTAAACATGTGTGAATGAAACAAAACACAACTAGAGGGATGTTTTTGATGAGGAAACAACATTATAAGATAGATCAGGAAATAGCGTAATATGGGCCCATAACGATGGTAAGTGATACAGCATTATACCTCTACTGGAACCTTTTTCAGTTTCAGGTAGGTACTGACTCTATTGGAAAAAAAGTCCTAGGAACTGAAATAGGTTCTGACAAGATCACTATATTTGTCATTTATTTTTTGTAATGTATCTTTATGTCAGTTTACTCAAAACAAACGCTTGTGAACACTTTATATAATTGGTAATTGCAGGGACTTGCCTATGTCTTTGGCCTGTGAGGGCAGAGGTCGTCTCCACTGTGTCACAAACTTATAGGCGTCCAGGCGGATCTCGATGATGTTGTTTAGTAAAGCCAAAAGAGGAGCCAAAGGAAACGCCGCCACGAAGATGGTGGTGAACCCGAACTGCAGAACTGAAACATGGAGCAATGTTTATTAATAAAAAAATGATCTGTCAATAAATTAAATGTTTATAGCAAGAAACTTCTTCAAATCAAATGGGTTAAAGCACAACCTCAATTAAATAAATTACTTAATTAAATACACTTTTTTTTTTCTTTTTTTTATTGTGCACGCTTGATACCATGTCACAAAGTTCAAGTCCAAGCTAAAAACTGTTCTTTATCTGTGGACATATGACACCTTAAAGTGTTTATTGTTAATGTTATTTTGTTTTATTTATTATTTCCTTTTAAATGTTTTAGTGTTTCAAAATCATCTTTTCAAGACATCTTTAACATGTCTGAGAGTTACAAATATACCTGGTAACTGTAGTAACAGACAACTGATAACAGACACATAACTCAAGATAAAAGTGAAAATACAGTGGCCACAGGTATCAGACGTCTTGTTATCGGCACCAAAATGTAATGCATAACGTGCATGTAAATCCTCCGGGTTCAGCTCAAGCTATCGTTAATCACTCTTACATAACACGGACTCCAAACATCCCTAAATGAAAAATGTTTTTGACCAGATTAAAGCTGATCTCATCCATCAAATATCACTTTAAATCCCAAACGCACAGCGCCAGCAGAAAAGACGGACCGAAAGCCTAGACTGGACATACTCATCTCCAAGTATTCGTCAAACAGTCCATATTCGTTCATAGGCTGCAGGTTGAAATCCCGCTCCCACTGAGGAAAAGCAGACTTCGCACTTGGACCATGGTCTTTCCTGAGTCTGCGGCGAGTCCACCAGTTCTGCAGAATTCTAAAGAAACACACAATTAAATTATATTAAAATACTGCTGCTTACTTGGACACAAATATGGATATTGTATGTTTGATGACATGTACAGATGGTTAGTTATATTTACTGCATTTTTTCTGCACAATACTTGAGACAAATTTGAAGCAACTGATAAATGAATTAAGATTAAAACAATTCTATTTTCTTAACTAAATATTGTGTATTTGTGTGTGTTTATTTTCCATTTCATCACTTGGGACAACAAATGACAGAATTTTGGAAAATGTTGAGTCAACCTGATAAGTTTGGCTTCAAAAACGTAAAAGATATGTCTTAGCAGTTACTCAGTACTTGAGTGAAGCATTTTTTACCAAACAAGTGTTCTTCTACTTTAATACTATTAATTAGAAAATAAATAGTGATAGTGTAAAGGACTTACGGAGAGCCCAATTCAATGACATTGTTCCAGGTTTGTTTGAGGACCATGATGATGCCCATCTGCAGACACAGGTCAATGAGGCAGCCGCTGGGATGGCACTGCAGGGTAATAATATACTGTTAACTTGTTCCTTGGAAATTAACCTGAGAAAATTACACCTTTTGATGACATCCTTTTTTGTATCATAAAAACATTTCTTGTAAATCAACCAGGTTAAAGGCCCTATAATATACAACATTGACTCTTGTGAGCTTGCTGTTACCTCATCAAAAACATACCTGGAGTTGTGTTTTGTTTTATTCACACGTTTGAGTAATCCTTTATTATTAGTCCGTCTACATGATGAAACCTCCTTGTCAAAGCCTGATCTCGTCAGATCTCAGAAGCTAAGCAAGGCTAGGCCAGGTTAGCACTTGAATGGGAGACCGCTGGGTATCAGGTGCCACAGTGGGGTGCTTGGGGGTTGTTGTGATGAAATCATCCAAATGATTCTAGTGAAGGTGTTTGGAGTTTAAAAACACAGCAAAGCACTTCCTGTTAAACATGTGTGAATGAAACAAAACACAACTCCAGGTATGTTTGTGACAAGGAAACAGCATTATAACATAGATCAGAAAATAGCGTAATATGGGCCTTTGTCACCATAGGGCTATATGATCTCTGCATTTAACCCATCCTTTCATGCACCTGGAGCAACCCATCAGGAAGTTTGAAGGTGGAGTTGGTCAGAACTGCTTTGCTTATAGCTGAACCCAATAATATAAAACAATATATGGTTGCATTGTTAAGAACAGTTCCACCTCAGCCCATATAGGCAGGTATAATATAGACCCTTACGTCCACCCACACAGAGATCTGAACTTGTACTGTCTAACTTGATATAGCACTTTCCTGATTGCTATTGCAGTGAGAATAGCTGTCTTATGTAAAAATCCCTGAAAAGTTAAAACCATAGCGGAAATTTGACATCTGATTGTTCTTACATTATTGCAGAGGTGGATGCTTTCCATTAATATTTCTTGTGTGATCTGCCAAATCCAGTCATCAATAATTCTAAGATAAGCATGTTTGTGAAATGAACCGCTGCAAGACTTTGTTGATGACGTAACTTGCCTTTAATTTATAAGGGCAGCAAAACACAATATTTGAGAAACTTGAAATTTAAAATGAAATCATACCATCAAGCTGTAGTGTTTACCAAGAGCAACCAATCATAAAACAGACAATCATCAATTTTTTTAATTAGATAAAATGATTTTTTTTGCACCAAACTCAGCATCAGCTTCAGACAATATTATCTCAGCTCTCAGTGAAAGGCCAGCTCAAGTCTTTTGAGCGTTTGGCTCAGTGGAGTGTGTAACAGCTCCATAAGTACCGCTGACACATACAGTACTGCAGAGGAGGGGCATAAGGACACTCTGCAGTAACACTGTGAGGTTCCATTTAAAACACTGGAGTCTAATGCAGTGGGTATATTCTAACAGGACATTACCTCCTCCAGTTTCCAGCGGTTGATAAGGCGGAGATAGGCACCGGGTCTCCCTGTGAACCTGTACAATGATAAAAAATACGTATATAAAAAGTAATACATGACATTTTACTTTGTGGAAAAAGGTACTTGGCCAAACATGGCTGCAATTACACTCAATTACAAGTAGATACATGTTTAAAGGTGAATGATTACTCTAAAAATCTCCTCAGTTCTAGCAGCATAAGTACTGTTTATTTGTTAATTTACACCCCTGCATAGAATATTTATATATCTTATAATTGTTGATAATGCATAAAAGACATCAGGTCTCTCAGAGAAAAAACAAGATTACAGCAAATATATTCTAAAATTTCAAATTTTTGAATCAGTATCACACTTTTCATTAAGAGAATCTGAATCTGGTTTGTTTAGACTTATTTTAGTCCAGTAAAACGGCCCTATGACTGACCGTCCGAGGAAGAAGGCGATGTAGAAGGTGGAGGAGTTGAGGTTGACGAACTGAAAGAGGAACATCTTCAGAGTGAAGCTGTTCTCCCACTCAGACTCTGTCCTGGGCTGCTCTGTGGACACATGCACAGGGGACAAACATGAGAATACAGACACCTTCTAATGGAGGTGGGCGATATGGCAAAACATTAATATAATAATTTTCTTGGAGCCAAATTACAATTTAAATTTTAGCATGAATAATTTTTACTTTGCATTTTTCTGTTGGCTTTAAGAGGTAAATAAAGACATCTGCTTCTTCTGAAATTTCACACCTCATTGTGATTAGTTGAATCCAGCTGTCACTCACACAGAACCTTACTTAGAGTCCAAAGATAGCTGAGGTGGATGGGGAAAAGGGTCTGCATTTGCTCCATTAAATAGAGAAATCATAGGGAATCACAACATAATATGACTAAAATAGTAGATTGGCACATGGACAATTAGATTTTTATCACCATATCCCCCAGTCCTATCTAATGTATGCAAATATATAGTTACCAATGTAGTTCAAATTGCTGAATTGTAGTATAAAAGTGCACAAGACATAATAATTTTAAGATAACCTTTTTTATTGTTTTAACTGCAATCTAAATAATCACAAAAACAAACTTTTATTTTTTTTACAGACTTACCAAGGTTTGTGAGAAGGAGTGCGACCTTTTCATAAAGCTGTAAACAACATGGATAAATGTTATATTTGCGGAAACAGAATAACAAAGGCATTAGAGCAGTATTTGTGTTAAAAGTACCACATTGAGGAGCATGATGACGCAGAAGTTGATGCAGACTGCAGTTCCTGTAGTGGCCACCTGAGAGTTGTTCCTAATGAGAGCCCAACCGAACGCCGCAAACGTGCTAACAGTGATCACACGGTAAATCACTATACCGAACACAGCCGCTATCACCACCAAGATCTGTAAAACACAAAATGGGTTAGCAGCAGATTATTAGACAACCATCTTTTAATAAACCTCATAAAATATTCCAAACTTAAGCAACTAATGTTATAAAACACCACGTACCCCCAGTGTCTGTGTCTCTCTGCAGCTGTCACCATTGTTCCTTAGTTGGATCATTTGTGATATTTCATACATGCAAGTATGAGGGTGGATGATACGGACAACAATAAAAGATCTAGATTTTTTTATTTATTATCTCGATATTCTAGTATTATCCCCAGAACTGTGCTAAAAGGTGCCTGTAAATGTCTTGGTTGAGGTACAGTGTGAATGGACCACAAAATTAGACACAACAGTGCAGAAGCATATCCCTACTTGAGACATTACACGGCAACATTTTATTCATATTTTTAATCAGTTCTTTTGCAGCCTTTTTAATTTTTTTTTTTTTAATTATAGACTATATACTCAATATTCAGATTGCGCATATCTCCAAAACAATAATTCCCTTCACAGCAATTATCCATCAATATATCTCCCACCTCTACATACAGTGCACTTGCAGGTTCAGTTTACATAAGAACTTTCCATCTTAAAATTTAACTAAAAGACTCACCATGAAGAAGATACCAGAAGCCGATACCACGAGGCGGCTGTACTTATCGGTGAAGGCCTGGTACGGCTCCGGTTTGCCTGAAATTGGGTTCATCCTCTCCTTCTTCGAGTATTTTGCCTCAAACTGGGGGCGGATTTCCTCCTGAATATATATTAAAAATTGTAAATATATGTTGCTCATAATATTACTATTAATAATATATCTGATATTTGCTCTAGTTTAGTTTTGATAATGCTACAGTAACAGCAAAACACAGTTACATTACAAAGACTTCCTTTCATGTGTTGACAGGATGAATAATTTGACAAATATACAAGTACATTTGGTCACATATTGTTGCATTATCACATCTTAATTGTTTAAAAACATTATTTAAAACATATTACTGATAAAATGATTGGATTTTCACTTTATGGACATTTTGAATCATGCATTTCTATATTTCTGCAGTGCGACAAAGTGTGAAAGTTTGATTCTCTCTTGTCACAGTCACAGTCAGCGGCCTCACAGAGCCACAAAATGATTGACACATTGAGAATGAGACTCGACACATAAAAACATTGTACACAGCACGACTCCCTGACACTCACTGCAGTATACTGTAGTTTGGACAATAGACTCTATAGGGTCCATTGTCAAATAGGGTAATTCATTAACTGGCCTTACTTCCTTACTTGTTCTCAGTTTCATTTCACTTTCATTAAATATGTAAAATAGACATGAAATTATCCATTCATTGTGTGCATTGTATTGTTTACCTCCTCTTCTTCCCAGTCCACCAGGTCCCAGTCATAGGCCAGCACTGCTCTGCGTCTTTTCCAGAACTCCAGAAAAACTGTGGCTGCAAAAAAAGGACAATATAAAAACTGTAGAAAACTGCAAGTACACTGTTGTGGTATTTAGTTAACTCAGAAAACAATTGTGCATTTTAGTGAGATAAAATGTATTTATTCTTATACACTGATATTCTTTAGTGATGATATAATAAAGTTCATGCCCTCTTACATACTGTTACTGTAACAGCAGGAACCCTTTTAATGGGGAGATTTGAATGGATTCTCTGCAGCAAGTCAACCTGAAAGTTTTCACTTTTGCTCAAAACATAGATGACACAAATAGTGCAGGTCTTTCTAAAATCTACATATACTTTAACATTCCCTATATTTAAAATGTATTGTATTTCTATATATTAAGGTTTTCAAAATCCATTCTAGGGCTGATCAGTGGTCTGTTTGCAGCCACAAACAAAAATCACATTGTGTCCTTTATATGGGAGATCCAGCATGTTGCGTGCTATAAGCTTTTTACGGCCTAAGGGTTAAATAAACTCTACTACTAAAAGTATTTGCAGCAGTGACAGTCCCTCCCAGGACAGGAGGGGGCATTTGAGACCAAAGTCCCAAAGACTCTCACCTACAAACTATATCTGCATTCCTGTTCACAGCATGACAGAGAGAAACAGAGAGAGAAAGAGACAGACAGAGAGAGAGAAAAAGACAGATAGTGAGCTACAGAGAGAGACAGACAGAGGCTGACTTTTCCCTGTGGAGCGAACGCACTAATGAATCAATCGTAGTGGATATTCTGCACAAGTTGACCAATTTTCCTCCTTTGAAAAACAACTAAGGATTTTGTCAAAGGTACCGTCTTGTCAACCTCAATCAATATGTTTAGATACCTCGTTATTATTTGAAGAATGTAGGTCTGCAGCTACAATAATACTATTTGCTATGACAGATCCATTATTTTGTTTTATTAGAAGCTAAAGAATTCATGAATGAGTACTATAATAAAAAAAAAAAAAAAACAGGCCTGTCTAAAAACACATTGCTAATTTGTGGATGAATAATATATATATATTACATTCAAATACTGCCTTTTTTACACTATTATTGGTTGGTTTACTGTCTCAGTTGGACTTTGCACGCTATTTTAACCTGTCAACACAGTGTCCTAACAGCACCGTGTCTTAACTATTATTGGACAGGTCTGGAAATATATGACTAAACTGGTGCATTATTCTAAAAAATGAATGGATAGGTTGTTTAGTGTTTTGCTCAAGGGCACAATCACAGTATGCATCTTCAGATTAGAGGGCAAACATCCAAAGTGAGCAAATCCCTAAATGTTGAAATGTTTTTGTTTTTTTTTATTTAGTACATTTATATTAAAGTAAAGTAAACTAAAGTAAAGTTTTTTTTTATTTAGTACATTTATATTTGCTATTACCTAAAGGTCCACTATGTAACTTTTTTGGTTTAGAGTGCACCACCTGCTTGTAGATGACTAAATACTCAGTTTAATTTTTGTTACATGCAGACAGTGACATTGTGTTCTGACAAACTTTAACCTACAAGAATGAACTTAATGCTGAAATGCCTTTTGCAGGTTTGAGGACCAATGGGATTATTGGTGAACCACACAGAGACTGTGGACCCAGCTGAACCCAGCACCCACTGGGAGTCCACCTCACAGCTGTCTGCAGCCGGTCTGTTCAAATACTGCCCACTGTGATTTATTTAAATTTCATTTTATACATTTGCTTAGGGCTGCTCGAGTATGGCAAAAGTTTGAATCACGATTATTTGTCTTATAATTTAAATCACAATTAATTCATGATTATTCTATACTGTCAAAAATATCCTGTAGAGAAAGTATAGAGTGATATATTTTATTACAAATGTTTTGTGACATTTGTTTTAAAAGCCAGTATAGAGTAGAAAAGTAACTTTGCTTAAGAGTGTCAGTGCACTTTTTGAACAGAGGGTAATGAAGTGTATTTTTGATCACAACATTTCTGTAACTGAATACCATAATAAATGAAATCATAATTTTAAATTTGATTCACTGCACAGCCCTACTTTTACTACTGTAGCAAGGACATGGTTTAGCCATATAAATAGGGTCTATAATAGTACTATTAAAATTATTAATTAATTAATTATAAAACTATTGGAGGTCTGTTTCAACTTGTTTTAAGTCGTACATGGTGTGAAAAATGTGATAACCACTGGCATGTGTGAAAAGCACAGTTCTACTGATTGTATTTGTTTTATCAAAAGAACACTTACCAAGATTAAGAAAAATCAAAACAAAGTGTGTATCCTACCACAACTTAAATAAATTTAAAGCTTATCTCCTCTTAAAATTACACTATCTAAAACTACACTCATCATAAGAAATGCTTGAGTAATAGTGCAAGGAGTCATCCTCCCTTCCAACTCTCACTCTCCTAATAGGATTAATGTGCATTCAACCTTTATATGTCTCATACTCAGGAATTCAGAATGAAAGAAGAAAAAGCTGGAGTAGTTAGGTCAAGTTTGCAAGCAAAGTTTTTCAGACTGATGCCCGCACTAACAAAAATGTTGCCTGGGAAAATATGTGTGATGGTGTTTGGAGAGTCCATAGCCACATATTAGAAGTCATTTTTTGCCAGTATGCCTCTGTGAATCATATAGCGTAAACAACACAAAATTAGCATTATTTAACCAAGTTCAATGGTTCCAAATACTGTCTCTTCTCACTAAAACATCCCACAATACTCTCCTATATTCCGCACTTCAATATAGACTACAAAACCCATGTTACTAAGCTAAACCCTGATGTTTACACTTGATCTGTCTTTGTTCTCAGCGGTGGACGCCGTTGTGGTACTGGGAGTGTTGACCTTTGCCCTCCAGCTGTGTTTGGTGCTGTACTTCCTGTTCAGATGTTGGAGACTGGACAACAAAGTAAAAGAGGCTCTCAAACAGCCCCAATACAAGCCACAGAACAATGGTAAATATTTGTGGATAATTGGAGTTGCATGTTGTTTTCAAGTTAAATGTGCTATAGAATGGAAAGTGAAAGACACAGTTCTGCCTATATATTATGTTTAATTGTAAAAACATGAAATGGGTCACAGCTTTAGGTCAAAGTCATTTTCAATTTGGTTTATTGCCAAAAAGGGCAGGGTTTAACAACATTTTTGAGTTAACCAGCAGTCAAACAGTAAGTTAGAAAATCAAACAGTGAAACAGTCTGTCATCAGTCAGTAACAGGCAGCCAGATCAACCAACATTCCCAAATTCCTTCCAATTTCTATGGAAGTTCTAACAGTATGTGAAATAGCTTGTTCTGAACATAAATTACCACTTGTAATTGCGTTGTATCTCCTCTTTACTTTAAAGGTAATCTGTGTAACATTTCTTTTTGGGGTCTCCCACCTGCTTGTCTCTATGGAAGTTTTATTACCTAGTATGACATTCCATGTGGTCATCCTATAGGCCTTTCCTGTTATACTGACTACACCTTTTCTGTACAAACCATCTAAATTATATGTTTTCTTTTCTTTTCCATGTTTTCTCTGCACAGGCACATTGTTGCACCTGGACCTTAGCAGAACAGTAGATGAACCTCATTGTGAATCTACCAAGTCTATATCTACATTTTCTCCAGAGTCACATGACCTCTATGAACCAGTGGATGGAAAATGTCATTACTTTGGGACTTCTATTCCTTGGGACCTTGTACAAAGCTAAAATTCTGATGCATGCATTTTGTTAGTAAATTGTACTGCTGCTGATAATACTGTAACGGAGTCAACTGAAGCAAAATCAGCAGGATGTCATTACCTAATACACGGTTCAACTGGTAATGACCAGACCACTGTATGTTTGATGACACAAGTTGATTTTACATTTTACTGGGAAATAACCTGAGCATTGGCGGTTTATGTTGAGTGCGTGCTGTTTTTGAGTTTCTGGGCAAAACATGTCACACACATTGCCTATTCCTGTTACAGTAAGGTGACAAAGGCAAGGGCATCCTGTGTACAAATCTGCAAAACCATGTAGGAAAATGTTCTATTGAGGTGGTTCGTTTTCCTGCCTTTCAGCAGCTGTTATTATAACTCAGACAAAAGGCCCTAGCGTTAAGTGATGCCAACTGGGCCAGCAGAAAGTGGATGATGAATAAAGGAGCATTATTGCAATTCATAATTTAAAAGACAAAATTATGGAATAAACTTACCCCAAACAGCCATGAATACAGCAAAGAAAACTGTGGCTCCATTGTCAAACAGATGGGTCACCTGGTGCACACAAGTTTTATATAATTTAAATATCATATCCATGTGGTCTATGAACATTATTATGGAAAAGAGGGCCAGTACCTTAGCATAGATGCAGCTGTCCGAAAGTCTTAAATATGGACAGTATTGGTCACAGATGGGACACATGACGATGTCTGTGGCCTCACAGATTTCTTTACTGAAGATCAAACTCAGATTAAGGTATTTTTGTACAATTTAAGAGAACTACATGAATTTTACAATGAGTAAAATGTATGAATAAATAAAAACTATATTTTCATTGTTGGTGCACAGACGACCTAAAATAGCAAAATAGTAACGCTAATGTCAGAGATGCTTAGCTGCATATGGGCTAAAATGATGATATTAAGAGAAGGAAGGTTTGTGAGCTCTCAAAGGCTGGGAGACAGACTAGATTATTCAGGAATGAGTAAATAAAACAAAACAAAACAAGCATGCTTTGAGAAAACTATCATAGTTCAAAGTTGAAATCCAAGAGTTGTGAAATACCGTGCAGGGTTTTTGACATTTGAAACATTCCAGTAGTTCTAACTTAATGTGTAATAATATGTCATTACTGTTGTATGTTTACCTGACTTGGCAGTGCTCCAGAGTAAAGAGTCCATAGAGAAAAACCAACAAACCAACGAGTGCCGCTGGGAACAGCATCCCAGTGTACCAACCCAGCCAGGCAAAGTACAGGCCAATCTTCTCCCCAAAATACCTCCTAAAACAGAATAACATTGTATATTTATACTACTATTTGAGGTTAATAGTTGACTATTATATTGCAAAGTATTAAATGCAGTAAGTAATTATATACCGTATGAGGTCAAGAGGCTGGTATTTGTACCACACGCCCCACCAGGCCCAGCACTCATACAGTAGGTGTCTGTGGTTCTCCGCTCCGTGAGTCCGCACCGGGTTTTTACTGTGGTAACTCCCCTGAAGATATATGCATACATAATAATGAGAATAATTATATATGGTGATCTGTCAGGTTTTGTTTTGGTTTTTTTATAGTATGAAAAAAAATGATTGCACAGTGTACTGTACTATTCATACCTCATGGAGAGGAAATGCTGCTTCATAGGAGTTATTATTCAAAAGACGATTTAGCCCTGCACAAACAGAAAGTAATAAACATGCAGAATATATATTTCAGTTGCTGGTCTATGACTTTTAATTTTGTGTACAGAGTAAATACAGCTTCGTACCCATTTTGTTCTTGCCCTCCTCATACTTGACCCTCTGCAGGATGTGGTGCACGATACGACTCCGCGTGGCGTTGTTGAAGAAGGTGTCTTTGTTGTGAATGATGAAACTGTGGTGAAATAAATGTTACAGGTTACACATCTGTGAGCCCCAGACCGACTTTTGAATGGTCCAGGTCATGAAATACGTCAGCAACTTTTAACAGGAACAGAACCTTATTCTTCGCATTCAACCCATCATCCACCAGAATCACCCTCTCAAAATGAGTGGGTGACTTAGTATAACAGATCTGAGTCAGATTCTATGTCAGCGGTACACAAGAACGGCCTAAAATATTGTACATGTTTTTAGATCCTTATCACTTCAAAATGAATACGTTTGTGAGGGTGCAAGACAAACTATAAGTAAGCCCAATCCCAAAATCCTAATGCCATGAAAAAGGATGACTAAAACTATATCTGAAATCATTATCTTTGCCACACAGACAAGAAAAATACGGACATTATTTTTTTTAAAACTGCCTAACTGTCTAATTGTCTTTAAATGGGGAGACAGTGGTTTAGCTGATAAAGTGATCTAGAAAGATCCTAGCATCAGCCAGTACATTTTGTTGTGACTTTGGGCAAGACACCTTATCACATAGGTAAACTGGACTCAAATGCAACACAAAGAGTACAGTCAAACGTAAGTCTTAGTAAATCCAACAGAGAGTGTCCTTCAAATTGGTAATTCTTAATATGACAAATCAGGCAATGAACAACTGAGGAACGAATATCTTATTTAATATTAACTAAAAACTCTTCAGAAAGGTCAGAATCGCTCTCCAGATTAACAGAATGAGACCCACTGCCAGCCAGAAATTTATCATCCTCTGATGGATTGCCCAGGGTTGCAGGTGGAAAAAACATGAGAACTTGAAGAGCCCTCCAAAGGTTGATCCGGATGTTGCTCATGGAAGGCCGTAATGAGAAGTGGGTCCAAGATATAGCTAGCGGGCACCCATGAACGATCTTCTGGACCATAGCCTTTCCAATCAACCTGGTACTGAATGCCCCAACCACGACGTCTGGAACGCAGGAGGTACCACACAGTATATACAGGCTCACCGTCAATCAGACGTGTTGGCGGTGGTGGAGGCAAAACAGGAGCAAGAGGGCTTTCTCAGATGGGCTTAAATTTAGAGACATGGAATGTCAGATTGATATGCATGGCTCTGGGTAACTTGAGGCGGGCAGCCACTGGGTTAACCATCTTGTCAACTCCAAAGGGCCCAATGAATTTTGGCGCAAGCTTCTTAGAGTCAACCGGCAGTGGAAGATCCTTGGTGGAGAGCCAAACCATGTGACCGATCTGGTAAGCAGGAGCCTCCGATTGTCAGCATCACCCAAAATACACTTTACAAACAGAAAATGGATTTCTGTCACTGTTCTGAAGTTGGCAAAAGAGCGCAGGCAGA